>PVKZ01007166.1:0-25955 GCA_004027375.1 Macroglossus sobrinus | reverse complement strand
TGAATATGTGTGTGTGGGGGATGTAACTTTTCCTTTGCCAATCTTGTCCATTTTCTGTGTGATTACTGATTACATTAGCTCTTCTTTTTAAAATCACATTCTTTTCATAAAGTGGTGAGTTAAAAATAAATCTTTGTCGGTATGACAATAATGCACTTGACCACCTCCTCTGGGGTCATGGACAAAAAGCTCCTGAGGCTACTCCAGCCTCTGGGAACACAAGATGTTAGGGGCCAAGGGAAACTCCACGCCACAGCCCCACAGGATAACACCACAAGCTGTGAGGGTTCGAGTTCTGATCTAAGTGGAGGCAGCCACGCCCCAGGACTGTCAATTCGGTTAAGTGGTGAAAATGCAGCAAAAAGACAATGCCACAAAAGTATGCTGCCTGTGCCCTTCGGAGGGGTGGCCATGAGCCACACCCACACCAGCCCTGCCAGAGCCCCTGGGCTTTGATGCCAGTGGCAGCTCTGATGATCTCTGAGTCTCCTCCCAGGGAATTCTTCCGCTGGCTTGGAGGCTGGCTCCTGGCTACGGGGCAGAGGGCGGACAGGCACTCAACTTCTGGTCAGGTGGTCGTTTGGTCACACTCTTCATGTCCCAACTGTACACAATTGGGTCAGGTCTAGAGTGTTAAGTATCTTTAAGTGCTATTCCTTTTTTCTTTACAATTCTGTTTTTAAAACTTTCTCCACTCTCATTTTACCATAAGCAGTCAGGAGGAGCCAAGCCCCTTCCACTCTTGCCTTAGAAATCACTTCAGTGAATATCCAATTTCATTGCTGACAAGGTCATCCTTCCACAAAACCCTAGAACAGGAGCAGCGTTCAGCCATGATTTTGTAGCTTTACAATAAGGATGCCTTTTAGGTAATTCTGACAGCATCACCGCTACTTCTCAGGATCCATTTCTGTCTTGCTCTGTTTCTACTGCTATGATGAAAGACCTTACACTGGGTGTCTGACAAACAACCAAAATTTATTTCTCACTGTTCTGGAAGCTAGAAATCCAAAATTTGGAGCACAGGGCCCAGGTCTCTCCAAAACCTTCAGGAAAGCCTCCTTCCCCTCTTCTCTTTGAGGAAAAGATAAACAATTCAGAATTTCACTCTGCTTCTCTTCCTCACGGTCTTGCTGGTTGCCTCAGGGGAAACTCACGTAGTGACACAACCTGCAGCCCTGCACCTCCTTTCCAGGCACCAGGGGAGTTGGCTCAGGTATAAGTTTCTGGAAGCCACTTCTACATAAGACGTCTTCTAATAGCATACATGTTCCTATGACCATAAAATGCATCCTTAGAGAACACGTGCCTGTGGAAATTCCTCCCATTTTCTGGTTGTAGTTTGAAATCAAATCATAGTTTTTAGCAATGTCCTGAGATTTTAAATCTGTTTCTGAGTGTTTCTCATTTTGAATGGGAGAGTTTTGTCCTAGATTGTTAGCGAGATTAAATTTTGAACATAAATTTTCAGGAATAAGTTCAGAACCATAAAAGCAGAGGTACTTCTCAAACTTTAATGTTTATAAAGACCTTCTGGAGAGATGCTAAAACAGGTTTCTGCAAAAGGACATACATTTCTGACACAGTTGGCCTAGTTTGAGGAACTGCATTCCCAACAACTCCCTGTAAAAATCCCATTTTACTGCTAAGTGAACTATTCCTGTGGTCTGCAGGGACAAACAATGAATAAGAGTGAATCTATTCATGCTCTTTGAATCAGAAAAGTCTCAGGAGGAGCAGTGGAGTCTCTAGTCTCCCTGTGATTGACATATTTTGATGCTGAGCCACCTCCTCCCCATTATCAGAGGCAGACACAGGGAGATGAAGCCCTGTCTCGCAGAGTCATATTGGAGAGACTGGAGGGGACACATGGCCATGAACCACTGGGCAGGAGAGCTGCGCTGTGCAGCCCTCTCCTCACGACGTGCTGGCCATTTCCACCCTCTCTCCTCCCTTCTGCCACTGAGGCTGAGCCATTCTGGGCATATGAGGAGGTTTTGGTTGCACTTTTCCATGGGTTTGCATCACTGTATAAGCATCACTATCCATATACAGACTACAGTAATAGTCGGTCTCGTCCTCAGGCTGGGCCCCCAAGATGGTGAGGGCAGCTTTGTTCCCAGAGATGGATCCAGTGAAGTGACCAGGTATCCCAGAGGGGCAGTAGTATATTTGGTAGATAAGAGTGCGGGGAGCCCTGCCTAGGTTCTGCTGGTATCAGCCGGGCTTGTTACTGGTGGAGACTGATCCAGAGTTTAAGGCCACAGGTGAGTATGACTGTCCCTCTTGGATACACTAACAGCGATGCTGTCACTCCTGGGTCACTACAGTCTGAGAATTCACCCCTAAAAACAATAGGAGAGGCATGATCAGCCTCAGAACCTCTTTTTATGTGCCCTCCAAGGATGCAGAGTCCCTTCCCCTGACCTGAGCCATAAGTGAGGAGCCCCAGCAGAAGCACCGTCCAGGCCATGGTGGGGACACTCACAGGACGTGTCCTCTTCAGGCTCCTGGGTGTGAGTGTGGTGCCCTTGGACCATTTTATGTTTCCCAGATCCATTAGGAGGAGAAGGTGCCTCATGCAAATCTGCTTCTTCTGTCTTCCAGCCCCAGTGTCACCCTGATATCCCCTGGGGAGTATCTCAAATGAGGTGCTGGGACCTCACAATGACCAATGACTGAATGGTGACTGGGACACTGAAAAAGATTGGTTGAGGTTTTTCACCAAATCAGCTTCCTCATGTCCTTGGTGACTTCAGTCCTAAGTTTGTCTCTGGAAACACAAGGGCTCCACGATGAGATAGGTGTGTTCACCTCCTGGCCCCATAGGTCTAGATCATGCCAAATCGAACCCATTTCTGGGAACATTTCTACCTCCTCAGTAAAATTCCTTCTCGTCGTCTTTGAAAGAAATTAGTAGTCATTCCTCCCTCCAGTAGTGAGTGCACTGGGAAATCACAGAGTTTATATCTTGGTCTGAATGCACAGGGGTCTTTCCAGCAGTGGCAGTTTTAACGAAACCAGAGCTGAGTGTGATATCACCAAGAGCTGCACTGTCAGGCTTAAGAAGGCAAATGTCCTTTGCTCTAAGGTACCATCTATTATATGGATGTGCTTCAAAATAAATGGGTTTTGAGAGTAATGGCTCACACTGTCACCATAAAATTATGATTTTCTTCACAACATCAGCTGTAACAAAATAGGAACACATATTTCATTATGAGAAATAGAAACAGCACTATGTATAAACGAGGTGGTGAGAACTCCATAGAATGTTCTAAAACTCCCTTTCTCTTTACCTCCTGCTGTGGAGCAAAGGAATGGAAAGGATGGAGAAGAGGTTTGGGACTGCCAGGAGGATAAAATGTCTGTAGTCACTGGTGATGATGAGACACACAATTGATGTTCCTCAAATGTGAAATAAAACTGTGATTGATGGTATTCATTTTGGAATTGCCAGTGAATTATCTGTGTATTAAAACTTGCGTTGTTATTTTCCTTTTCTTCTTATGGGCTTGAGAGCTGCAACTCATATCATAGAACAATATTCATTATAAATTACTTTTCATATTATACAATATATAATATGATAGCATAGAAAAATACAGGTATTTTCACATCTCTCAAATGTGGAGATGAGAACTATTAAGACACAGGTAAAAGAAATAACAAGAAACTAAAAACAAACAATATCATTTTCTGTCGGTTACTCTAAAATCTGAAAACATTGAGAACTTACAGAAGAGAAAGAAATAACAACTGAAATGGTGACACAGACAGAAGTAGCACAATTATTACACATCTCACCGTGAATACATTGGGCGTCCTGTTAGCAGCAGGACTCCCTGGGGTTTGCCACCGTACACACTGTCTCAGGTGTTCTCTAGGCTCTATGGGTCCCATTAGTGTCACCACTGGGACAGATCCGGGTGGGGATTAGGAGCCAGTATGGAATGGAGGGATCGATAGGCTGGATAAGGGAGACACACACACACAGGGCCCCTGGAACCCCTCACATGCAGGAAGAAGAGAGAGCAGCACCCTTTGGAGGTTCTGTGTGACACTGCCTGACTCAGGGAGGAGCTTCCTCTGGGAGGATTTTTTCTCTCTGAGGGAACATGCTGATGCAGGCTGATCAAAATCTCTTCACACCTGCTGTCTCCCACTGGCCAGGTGCATCATCACCTAGAGACGGGACGCACATACCCTAGCCTCAGCTCAAATACTCCTTGGTGGTCCGTTCAGCCAAGGTGAATTTTTCTTGTGATACAATAGATTCTTCTTGCTCTTATGTTGAGTTATTCATGTAATGATTGCCTATGATGATATATGAGATTGGATTGTAATTTTCAAATCCTGATACTGTTCCTGGTGGAGTGGACTCCATAGATTTTCTAAAATAAGAAAAAGGATTTTAGGCTACATGCCCACTAATTTTATATGTATTTAAAATCATTTTTTAAGAATTAGGCACTGTTGATGGCAAAGACAGCATCCTCCTACCCAGGACCCTAGTTCAGAATTAGCATGTGATAGAGAATAAATAACAATCACCTGTGCCCGGATGCCAGGAGAAAAAGGCCGTGCAAATGCCCTTCCTCCCCAGTATCCTTTCCCCATCTCTTAAAGAAATCTCCTGTCCAATGGGTGAGGAAGAGAGTGGTATGTGGGTAATGAGGAGAAGCCCCAGAGCTCTGCTTACTGAGGCCTAATTGTTGGCATTAAGACTCTTCCTTCCCCAGTGTCCTCTACCCTGTGCCCAGGTAGCACTGTTGGTCAAATTTCTCAAGCAAATTTATTTCTGTTGTGTGATTGTCCATAGACTTTTGCCTGTAAATTAGATCTGAACAGTGACTTCATGAGAGGAGGATGACAAATGAGGCAAATGTGTGTCTCAGAGCCAAGTGGTCATGTGGCTCCCATGAGTGCAGGAAAGTCACATTTCTGCGGGGACACAGCCTGCTCAAGTGTGCAAGGATCAATGGAGCATTCTCCCAGCCTGCCTGGCCCAGACTCTGAGCTCTCAGGACCGGTCCACCTGCACTCCCTGCTGGTTTCCAAACTCAGTCCTCAGCCCATTTCACTCCACCTGGCTCTCCTGAAAGGGCTTCTGATTTCTGCAGGTGCATTTTCCTCATGCCTCTTCCCAGTCAGTGGAATGAGAAGACTCTCCGTGTGCAGTCTGGGTTGAAGACATTCTGTTCTCAAGTCTCTAACGACCTGCAGATAGATAAGTGGATGCATCTGTTACCAGATGTGTTAGGATTTCCTGATACTTGATTTTGCTTCTGCCTGACCCTATTCATTATAAGCACCTGATGACCTTGAACCAAGAGCCAGGCTTAGAGTTCCCCAGGAACCTGACTAATTCCTTCCTGATTATAATTCTTTTTCAGTGGCCCTTACATGTGAAAATATTTGATGGCAGTTGTTGTTGTCATCCTTGTTAGGGGCACCTGACAAGTTCCCCCTCATATTACACGTGTCTTTGCAACGAGAGCAAAATGTCCTCATGCAAAATGTGTCTTTTCCTTGGTTACTTCTGTAAGTTCCCAGATGCCCTTAAAAATTACCCTGAAAGAATTTTTTATTTTGACTCTGATTTATTTAAGCTTCTTTTACTCTAGGTTTGTAATTTTTCTCACCTGTGGATTGATATGGAAAGAACATTACTATGAATGGAACTGTCTTCCTTTATACAGGTTCTTCCTCCATTTCTGGCCAAAGAAACCCTCAGGATGTGTTTCCACTTTGCCTCGGTCCTAATCAAATTCATTTGTTAAGGAATCTATGGATTTCATGGAGGATAGATTTATCAAGATTAGGTCTAAAGTACTGACAGCTACTACATATCATCCCAGTCAAAGAATCAGAGAAGTTGGAAAATGTGATAAGTCTCAGGGTTGAATGGGGAAAGTAACAGGTGAGGGTCTGAGAAATGCCCAGGGTACCCGAGGCCTTTTCCCACCTGTCCATTGATAGAAGAGCACAAGGAAAACGGGGGTCCAGGCCATGGTGCACGCAGCCCCTGAGCCCACAGTGGGGCTGGCCTGCCCCAGGCCTCCTTTTCTTCTCTGCCCTCCACCAGAGGAGGGGTTGTCCATGCAAATGTGTGTTCATCCAGTGACTGCCCAGCCCCTCCCTGAACCCCAGTGCTGGAGTTCAGCTCTCAGCCAGACTGAGGAGGATGGACGTTGGCTTCACCCCCTGGGAGAGCCCTGGGAGGAAGCACCTGCTGACACCACACAAAGGGCCCTGCTCTGGGGACTCTGCCAGGCCAGAGAGGACACAGCTGCTGAGTCCCATCAGGGAGCATAGAGAACAGCCTCCAGGCTCAGGCTCCCTTGAGTTCCTCGCTCAGCAACTCCTATAGGAACACAGGGTGGTCCCACGGCTCCCCCTGCTGGTCAGAGGGCACATACCTCCCCGTGGCCCAACTTTCTGAGTGCCTAGCTGGTATGTGCAGCTTAACACACCTATGGGCTGGTTCCGAGATATTATGATTCTGATACACTGTAGTGATCACTGTAGTTTCTCACTTCCAGGGAGTCTCTATCTCTGCAACATGGAAAATGTACATATGATAAATCAATTTGCTTTCACCACAAGTGAAGATATTGCAAAAATAAATCCACAGTGGGCTTGATTTTCATGGCCATGGGCACTGTTGATGTGGTTTGAAGTGCTTGTAGGGCTGCTGGAGAAGTGACATAGAAAGGGAATTTCCCAGAAATATACTCCACGGCATATTCAAAGAAGACCAATTCAGCAAACATTTCAAGTCCCATAGTGCGTTTACAGTTTTTACAGAGATCAGAGTTCATGTGTCATTGGTAGAAATAACAGCTTTGTAGGCTTCGCATTTACCAGCGGGGAGTGCAACGTGCTTCTTTATGTCAGGCATTGACCTTATATCTCAGACTGTATCTTTCTGGATATCTGTGTCATATACTTCTTGTCAGAATTTTATCTGAAGGGTCTTAATATGTATTCACATTGTAAATAAAATTTCCCCTAGTTGTACTTTCTTACTTATTGTCTTACTTTAGTAACAAGCTAAATTTGAGATTGTGATGTGTTTGCAGAATGGTGAGTGCCTGGGCATCTGAAAACAGAAGCCATCACGTCTTCACTGTGCCCACATCTGTGCAAATGGTCCAATCATCTCCAAACTTCGAGTCTCACAGGGCCTTTTATTAAAGGACATAGGACCAGGAACATCAAGTTCCCCCGGCTATTCTCAACAAGGCACTAACTAGGAGGGACTATCTGCCTTCAGCCCAGGCAGGTCAGATTAAAAGCCTTCCATACCTCCTCAGTGCTACTTGCACAGAACCCAACTTCTCAGCTCCCCTCTGGTGCCGTCATGGTCTGGCCCCGTCCTCTCTACACCCACTCACAGTCCCCCTTGTTCTCAGACTTCCAGCTTCCCTCACTTTTCCTGTTGTTTCAAAAACCCTGAATTCCTTTCACTTCCATGATCTCCCAGCCAACTCCTCCTCTGTCTGTTGGGAGGAGATGGCCTTAAGCTTGAGATCAGGGTGAAAAACCTACTTGGGCAACTTGAGTGACTCTTAATAGCAGGACAGACACACCATCACTGATAGAAATAGAGAATTAAGTATGACAATGTTGATGTTACATGAACTACAGAGAATAGTTCAAAGAACCACCTGCCACCATCATCTCTCCTTAACCATCATCGGTAGGACTTGTCTTGTTGCACCTTTCAGCCTCTGTGTCTCTCATCCTATTCCTTCACTGACTGTGAAAACACTTCCACACACCACGTCACGTCACTAGTATTTTTAATGTCCCCAAATTCTTTTCCATGAAAGCATGGATTCCAACTTCTCTCCCATGGATATATGTGTGCAGTTATATCCTGAATGGTCAGCTAACCGATTGCTATGCTGATAGAAAGCAAGAAGAGGACCACGGCATCCCATGTTAGGGGCTGTGGTGTTCATGGATCGCATATGAGGAGAAGAAACTTCAGATGAGCACACGCGCCCTCAGACACCATTTACTGGCCTCCTGCACCCACGTCTACAGAATCCTGTATCCTTTCACAGTACAGAAGAGGAGGGTGACTCTGATAGTACCACCCATGAACAGGAAGCCATGAGGTGGGGATTCTCAGCAGTGACCTCAAGGTAACCTAAGGGGGCCGATGCTTGGGACTGACAGCAGGAGCGAATGGTCAGAGCATCATGAGCTGGGCCTCTGGGACTGTCTTCACCTCTATTAAGTGGAGCAGAAGTACCCAGATCATGGGGGGCAGTGTTGCTCGTGTGATTTCTTGAGAATACTTCAATCTTCTGACTCTGTCAGGGAACAGAGGACCTTGAAGGGACATTTTTTGCAGCTTTCTACATCTCTTGAGACATCTCAATTTTAGATTGATGCCCAAAGATGGAAATGGGTGTGACGGCACCTGAAATTGATCTTTCACAGGATAGTAAAATATTCAGGGAGGCAGAAGTGTGGTTTTATGTGACAGGAGTCATCTGGCCAGTGTCCCCTGCCCAGGTCAACAACCCACAGGACAACAACCAACAAGATCTAACAATCAGGGTGGAGGGCCGAGTGAGTCCTATAATGGGGACAAATTAAAAAAACCTTTTGGCTTCTGCCATTCCAACAGCCAGGACCCCGAATCCCTCAGCCATGTAGTTGGCATGCAATTGACCAATTTCCAAGTCCAGGGTCAGGGCCTAAGTTGTCTAAACCAAATCAGACCACCTTGCCCCTGTTTGCCATGGTGGGGTCCGGGGAGACAGTGTGACTGATCAGGTCTAGTCATCCTGAATGCCGGGGTTCCTGTCCAATGAGCCAGGGAGAGCGAGTCTCTAATTCTGGAGGTTTGCTGTCTGGATGGATGCCTGGGATCACAGAGGCATTCTGTCCCCAGGTGGGAAATCAACCCGGACACTATATTTTGACATTCTCCCAGAGAATGTCAGCTCCCTGAGCATGGGGACACTTATTGTGTTGGCAGTGTATCCTGACCTCTAGACTCAAGCCAGGCACATAGTAGGTGTGCACTACATTGTGGATGTGCATCATCTAGACTTCTCTGGGTCAGACACAGCTGCATTCTGTGTCCTGGGTTTTGTTTTGACCCCTTAATTGGAATGAACTGTGTCCCTCAAAATCCTATTGGAAACCCAAACCCCCAAGGTGACTGATTCTAGAGATCGGGCCTTGTAGGAGGTAATTAAGGTGAACAAGGTCATAAGGTGGTGCCCTACTCAGTATGGTTGGTATATTTTTTTTAATAAATTTATTTATTTAAATTAGTTTCAAGTATACAGTACATTGCTTAGACATCTATAATGTTCATAAATTGATCCCCCTAATTTCTCCGTCCCTCCCCTGGCCCTCCATCTAGCCATCATATTAATGCTAACTGCATTCCCTCTGCCATGCTTTTTTTAATGGCTGAGTATATTCTATTGTATATATGAACCATACTTTCTTTATCCAATCATCTGTTGATGGGCATTTGGGTTGCTTTCATATCTTGGCTATTGTAAATTGTGCTGCCATGAATATTGGAGCTTGTAGATCTCTATGAATTATTGTTTTGGTTTTCTTTGCATAAATACCCAGAAGTGCAATTTCAGAGTCAAAAGTTATACTCGTTTTTAATTTTTTGAGGAACCCCCATACTGTTTTCCATAGTGGCTGTACCAACTTGCACTACCACCAATAATGTATGAGACTTCTTTTTTTTCTCATCCTCACCAACACTGCTGTTTTTTGATTTATTGATGATAGCCATTCTGACAGGTATGAGGTGATATCTCATTGTGGTTTTAATTTGCATTTCTCTGATGCTTAGTGACCTTGAGCATCTTTCCATACGTCTGTTTAGTCACCTGTATTTCCTCTTTTGGAGAAGTATCTGCTCAGGTTTTCTGCCTATTTTTTAATTAGATTGTTCTTTTTGTTGTTGTTGTTGTTATTGTTGAGTTGTAAGGGTTGGTGTGTTTTTAAGAAAAGGGAAAAAAACAGAAGTGAGTGCACAGAAAAGGTCCTGTGAGGACTCAGGGAGAATGCAGCCGTCTGCCAACACCTCTGTCTGGATCTTCCCGTCCTCAGACCTATGAGAATACACATTTCTTCTGGTTCAGCCTCCCAGTCTGTGTATTACGCTTCTCAGCTGTGATGCCAGCACACCCCTCATGGACTCTGCCCCCAGGGCAGCCCACCCCACGTCTAAGAGTTTCTGCTCTGTCATAGAAAATCAGTCAATGTGTTACCAACGAAGACAGGCACAGGGAACATATTTAGAGAGGACGAGGGCACATTATCCAGACAAAGTTCCTGGGGGCGGGTCTCACCTCACTTTTTGCTCAAGCAAAAGAGACAGCTGTCTGATCAGAGGATTGCGGTCTGCCCGGGGAAGCCCCATTGCACAGGAAACAGCCGGTACTTGTCTCACTTCCCCTTGGCCCTGGAGCACTGTGCGAGCACTGAAGCTGTCATCATAAGTCTGGCAGTAATAATCAGCCTCGTCCTCAGCCACTGATGGTCAAGGAGGCCAAGTTGCCAGACTTGGAGCAAGAGAATCGGTCAGGGACTCCCGATTCTTGATTGCTATCACCATAGATAAGGACTTTGGGAGCCGATCCTGAGAACTGTTGATAACACTGCACATAGTTATCCCTGATGGTGGAGCTATTTGCAGTGCAGGAGATAGTGACACTCTGATCCGGGGCCCTAGACACTGAGGATGGCTGGATCAGCACAGACTGGGCCCAGGAGCCTGACAGAGGGAGAGACACAGAGATGGTGATGCTGGGGTTAGAGACAAGAGGAGGGAGTGGGGACCCATTTGTCCTCCTAGGGCCCCATCTCTTGTCCTCTTATCCAGTCACCTGTGCAGTGAGCAAGGAGGGTGAGGAGGAGAGGGAACCAGGCCATGGTGGAGGTGATCACCATGTCCTGTCCTCTGTGTCCCCACAGCTGAATCAGAGCTTCCCCCAAGTCTCTTTTCCCCCTGTTCAAGCTCTGACAGAGGAAGACTCCACTCATGCAAATGAGACCCCCAGCTTTCTGATTCCTCACTAGGACTGGGTCAGGCCCCTCTGCCTGAGGGTGTTAGAAGCTGGTCAGGGGTGGGGCTGTGTGAGGCCTCTGAGGTGAGGTTGTCACAGCTTTGAGCCCTGAATAGGCGGCATCAAGCAGTTCCAGGTGTGTCTCCCAGCTGTGGTCACTTCAGACTCCACAAAAACAGTCACTGTGTGCCCCATGGTGCCCAGACCCAGATACTTCATTTTGTAACATGATGACTAGAGCCCATCAGAAAGAGCTTCTGCTCCTCGGGACTCTATCCATCCACCTTCCCCTGACTAAGGGCCAAGCCATGTGTCCCCTATGTGGCCTCCCCATACCCTGAGGGCAGTCTCTATGCTCTACTCAGAGTCCGTAGGGTGAGTCTGACCACAGGTTCCTTGGTTGTTTGGTAGTCAGGACAGAGGTGGTGTCTCTTGTACAAACTCCTCATAGGTCAGGACCAATATAGAGAAGTGACCGTTCCCTAGAGGCACGTCCCCTTCTGTGCGGGACGTTAGATGTCTCTCTAGCCAATAGAATTTAACGATGTCAGAGAAAACATGTCCTTTCCACCTGATCACCACTCTGGGCTTCATCTGTCGTTAATTGCTAATCTGAAGATTTATGCTGTCATCTTTTGTATCCATAATATGTTTTTGTTTCTTTTTCTTATTTAGTCTAATTTTAAACTTGTTTTATTCTTAGAATTGAGAACTAAGCTATTTGTTTAAACCCTTTTTTCCCCTATCCTACCTTAGTGGCCTCCAAGGTCTATTGGAGGCCCACAGTGATTAACTTTATTCATAAATACACCAATATTGTCACTGAAGGAAGAACCGAGCTTTCTGAAAACTTTCATTTAATATTGAAGTTCTCCGTAAAATAAGGATTGGGTCCTACTATCTGGCCTCCACTGACTGGGATGCATTCAAACATCTTCCTACCTGAAAAAGGGTGTGAACATAATCAGGTCTGTGGTATTAAAGTGGGGAAGGTGAGCAGGTGATGGGGGTGAAAGCCACGTTCGTAATGGGAAGAGGTCCTTTCAACTCCAGCAGTTCCTCCAGGATGGGAACTCAGGAGAAAAAAAAAAAAAAAAAAAAGAAACTACACTTAGTGAAGGTTACAGAGCTCAGGGAATGATCAGAAAACCCTGAGTGAAACTCATGTGACACCAAGGGGAGGAGCAGAAGGAACCTAGATCTCCTGGGTCACACAGGCTGGACTCCCATACTCCATGTCATCTCCACCCAGCATTGCTGGAGATATAGAGCATGTGTGGGTCCCAGGCAGGGACAGGGGAGTGATGGGTCTGACTGGTGAGTAGAGGGCAGACTTATCACAAGTCCCCACAAACAGGAGATCCTCATGCATCGGGGTCGTGCTCAGCTCTGTAACCACAATCCTCAGCCTCGTCCTCAGGCTGGAACCCAGATGGTCAGTGAGGTTCTGATAACAAACCTGGGTAGGAAGAATTAGGCTCAGACCCCTGGAAGGTCCCTTGCTGCTGTCCTAGGTGAAGGCTCTGCCTGGGAGCCTGTGGGAATATTTCCACAGTGACTCCTAATATGTCTGCTGACCTCTATGCAGGAGAAGTTGACCTCAGATCTGAGATCATCAAGAGCTTCACTGTGGGAGTGATACGCATGGGAAGTCCCTGCTCCTATTGTCCCAGAGTCCACCCTGCATCCTGGATTGTTGGAAAGCTGTAGTGGGATCTGAGGGGACTAAAGGACATAGTCAGTGCCTGTGGGCTTAGGAGAACCACTTGCAGGAGGCCTCATGGTCCTCAGTGGTGTCACTGTAGGAGCACCTCATTCACGGACCACCTTCACCCTCTTTCCTGGAGCAGTCTTAGCAGCTGTTTCCCAGTGGCTATGTGGCACCCCACCCACTCACGACCCATAAA
Source organism: Macroglossus sobrinus (assembly GCA_004027375.1). Lineage (NCBI taxonomy): Eukaryota > Metazoa > Chordata > Mammalia > Chiroptera > Pteropodidae > Macroglossus > Macroglossus sobrinus. Next base: position 12,982 of record PVKZ01007166.1, on the reverse strand, counting down.
GAGAGTTTGTCAGTCCCCAGTTTTTCCCTGAGATGGCTCCCCACCCTGAATCGCACTCTGAATGCTCAGGTGTCGGGCCAGCTTTCTGTATGTCAATGCTCCTGAACCTGGGTCCTCACCATCATCTCACATCTCAGTGCCTCGTCCCTTGAACACACTGCCCCTTGGTCAGCTCTGAACTCAAGAGCCTGGCAGGATGGGAATATCTGTGCTCTGATTCCTGGGGGAGCAGAGTCCATGCTGTGGAAAAGGATCCGCCTTCAGGGATGTTCCTGGGCCCTGATGAAGGTGAAAGTTGGAACAGGTACATTTTCCTTATTTCAAGAGAAAAGGGCAGCTCCACTGCCCTGGTTTTGCCTTATGAACAACTAATCAACAGTTCTGTGTCATCACAGATTCTTTTGATTTTATTTTTCTTGAAAAATCAGAATTGTTGAATGAAAAATGGATAGTAAAACATTACGAACAGGAAAAGTTCAAAGTATAAGCTACAAGGCTACTAACTTTTCGTTATTCAGAACAAACTCCTGAGCAGGCTGAGGTTTTTGTCTCACTTCCCTATCTGCATGTATCACTGTGCAAGCACCACTATGCGAGACTAAACAGTAATAGTCAGCCTCGTCCTCAGGCTGGGCCCCCGTGATGGTGAGGGCGGCTTTGTTCCCAGAGATGGATCCGGAGAAGCGACCAGGGATCCCAGAGGGGCGGCTGTTTGTCTCGTAGATAAGCATACGAGGAGCCTGGCCTTGGGTCTGCTGGTACCAACCAGGGTAGTTACTGGTGGAGACTGACCCAGAGCTAAGGCCACAGGTGAGTGTGACCGTCCCTCCTGGATACACTGACAGCGATGGCTCCTGAGTCACTACAGTCTGAGAATTCACCCCTAAAAACAACAGGAGACACACAGGTGTTATGAGAGAAAAGATCGCCCAGAAACACTGCTTTATTGTGCCCCCTGAGGATGCAGAATTTCTTCCCCTGACCTGAGCCATAAGCGAGGATCCCCAGCAGAAGCACCATCCAGGCCATGGTGGGGACACTCACAGGACGTCACTTTCTCCAGCTCCTGGGTGGGAGTGTGGTGCCCTCGGGCCTTTTTATGTTTCCTAGACCCATTAGGAGGAGTAAGTGCTTCATGCAAATTACCTTTCTCTCCTTTCCTGCTCAACTGTCACTCTGATGTCCCCTGGAGATCTTCTGAAGAGTCAGGTGCTGGGAATTCACACAGACTGGTAACCATAAATAAGACTGATGACCTGAGCTCTCAGAACCTGTCCCCCAGCGCCCCCTGCTGGGCTTACAACCTACTGGCTCCAGACCATTTCACTGCACCCAGCTCCCCTGGAAGGGCTTCTGATTTTTGCAGGTGGATCTTTCTGATGTCACTACCCAGGGAAATAGTATGAGAAAGTCCCATCTGTGATGTTGGGGTTGAGCTATTAATTTTTCCAGGTCAATAGTGACCTCCAGAATCCAAAGGATATGCTGTGTTATCAGATATTTTGAGATTACCTGATACTTGACAGGGCTTCTGCCTAGCCCATGCGGTCATTCCTGGCACATGACCACCTTGAACCACAAGGTCAATGCTTAAAGTTCCACAGAGAGCTCCGTTAGTTCACACCTGGTCGTAATTCCACCTGGGTCAGCCTTACGTGTGAAAATAATTGGTTGGAACTGTTGCTGGTGTCAGGGTCCCCAGTCCCCACTGTATGCATCTTGGCTTTTTGTGTCTGTCTTTTCCATGACATAACACTATCAGGAACAGAAATGTCTTGTGTTTTTGAGAACATCTGTGGGTTTTCCTTGTCCTTGAATGTTATCCTTCCATAATTATTTCCTTTAAAGCCTCTGATATGTTAAGTCTACACCTTAGTTTAGTTTTATTATAATGTTCAACATGAAGATTGTCATAAAGTAAATACTACATCAGAGGAATGCTCACCATTTTCTGGAAAGCCCAGCTGTCCCCGAGTGAGGTGTGGGTGGGAAGACTGTTAGGAGATGAGATGCACGATCATTTCTCATGTCATCACATGATCAGATAAGGAAACACTCTGAAAAGAAAAGAACAAAAAATCAGCCTAAAAAGGGCATTGCTGGATGGATGATATTGTCTCTGGGTGGTCAAGGAGGTTGACTCTCATCTCCTGGGCCCGGTGCCCTAAAGAAGGACAGAATCCTGGGGTGTGGGGATCAGTGATATTTTGCTTCATTGTCAAATTGGAAACAAGAGCTTCTGCTCTAGGTGACACTGTGACAACAAAGAGAAGCAACATTCTGAGAGTATGAGGCCATGTGAATGGCTCCATAGTTTTGATGAGACGTGCATGGTGTCATGGGTGAGAATGACAATGTTCCAGCCACTGTTCTGATTCTCCTAGGGCAGTAGGTGCTGAATTGCTGCCCTGGGTCCTTGTCCCTGAAGGAGGCTGGATACACAGGGAGAGACACTGAGACCTGTGAGCGTATGAAATGGTCCCCACGTAGTGGAGGGTGTGGGGCAGAGCTGAGGAGGGATGACCATGAGTGTTAATGTGGGTGAGGAAGATGGGAATCCAGGGTGTGGGGTAGACAATCCACAACCCTGTTCCTTGGGACCCAGAGCTAAGGCCCAGTTGCCTCACATCTTTTTCTCTGCTCCATACCAATATCAGAACTTTGAGTTTCTAGCCCCTTCCTGGGTCCCCTCCTGGGGAACCATCATGGTAAGTGACAAGGAGGGAAAGTCTGTATCCTGGGTCCACATAGGCCCTGAGAGAACAAGTCTCAGGAAGTGGAGGCCAGGGAATCCGAGATTCCCCAGCAGGCCTGGCTTCCCACAATATCCACGCACACATGATCATGCAATGACACCCCATGTGTGGCAGGAACATCCCCACAGGCCTTCTGAGATGGGGTGAGGCAGCTATTAGAGGGCATTATCTTAGAAGGGTCTTCAATTTGTCTTCTCAGGAATTATGAATACAGTTTCCATTTCTAACCCCTGAAAATGCAGTCAGAGTTAAGAGCCCCTGAAATCACATAGTACCCTCTTCCATGCAAAGCCTTTGTGGTCCTGATTCTCCGTAAACAGGATATAGGTCACAGGGTCATTCATTGAATTAAGGTGATAATCACAACCATGTCACCACAGGTGCTCATAATAGGTGAAAGCAGAGCTTCAGTGCCTAGTGACACCCAACCCAAGCCATCTGCACCCACAATGCCTGTCATCCCTCAGGGCAGCATTCCATCACCTCATTTGTGCCTCCTCCAGGACAGGTGTCAAGAAACTGGAAAAAGGATTGTTTCATTTATGTTTTTTTTTTCTGTACTATTTCCATTTCTTTTCTGAACTTTCCTACCTCATCCTTTATTGTGAGGACATTTTACCTGATGATCTTGCAGGCAGTTTTTCATTCAGTTTGGGAAAATTTTTTATCGTAACTACATTGTCTATTCAACCCATAAACTAGTAAGATCTAATCAGTTTAGTTTTATTGTCTCACAATACTTTGTACTTTTTAGTATTCAAGATTTTTATATTTTCTCAGATTACTAATATTTTATATTCATGTTTAAATGGTATTACTTTTCTAATCTTTATAATTAACTTATAGTATGTAAAATACACTTCATTTCCACATGATGGTTGTATCAGGGAATTAATTTGAAGCACTCACACCAGAAGCAAATCTTAGTCACTCCTGGACACTGAGCTGGGCAAGACCAGAATCAACCTGATTTTAACACCTCGACTGTGTCCACCAGGATATATTTATCTCTGAACAAGAAATCTTTGCCTGTGTAAACATAAACACTGTGAGAACATATGAATAACAAAGTAATCTGAAAGTTGAACTGAAGACAAAGATGAGATATTGTCAGAACTAGTGATCCAAGGAAAGCAGGTGCTGCATGAGATCTGACAACACAAGTCACCACTGAGCTAGACTTGGTTGTAGATACCAGCAGCGGGGACTGCCACAAGCCTGGAGAGTGGTGAGGTTTTTGGTCACTTCCTTCTGGGACTGGAATACTGTGTCAGTCTTACAGTTGTTATCCCATATGTTACAGTAATTGTCAGCCTCGTCCTCAGGCTGCAGCACAGAGATGAGCAGAAGCCCTGCATTGGCCAAGGTGTCTTTGAATTCAGAGAAGTGGGTTGGGACCCAGGATTCCTAGTGATTCTTGAGTCTGTTTGGTAGTACAGGAGATACCGGGGAGGGTTCCCTGGCTTCTGCTGGTATGAAAATATGTAATAGCTGCCAACATTGAAGCTACTGCTCAGGGTGAGGTGAGTCTGGCTGATGTTCCTACAGATGCAAAGAGGGAGGGCCGCTGAGTCACCACAGGCTAGGAAAGGGAACCTGCAAACACACTGTGGGCAATGAAGTAGAGTGCTACTTAAAATTTCTCAGTGCTCTGGACCAGCAGAGAAGAATGCAATCTATGTGGCTTTTCTGGGTCCCTGAGGCCTGTCCCCACCTGTGCACTGAGAGAGGAGAACGAGAAGCTCTGGGGTTCAGGCCATGGTGCACACAGGCCCTGAGCCCACAGTAGGGTTGGGATGCACCAGGCCTCCTTTTCTTCTCCACCCTCTGCCAGAGGAGGGGCTATTCATACAAATGTGTGTCCATCAAGTGACCGCTCTGCCCTTCCCTGAACCTTGGTGCTGGAGTTCAGCTCTCAGTCAGACTGAGGAGGATGGAGGTTGGCTTTACCCCTTGGGAAAGCCCTGAGAGGAAACACCTGCTGACACCACAGAAAGCTTCCTGCTCAGGGGACCCTGCCAGGCCAGAGAGGACACAGCTACTGAGTCCCATCAGGGAGCACAGAGAACAGGCCCAGGCCCAGGCTCTACTGAGTGAATGGTCCTCACTGAGCAGTTGTATGGGTCACAGAGCTGTCCCACAGTTCCCTCTACTGGTGACAGGACACTGAACTCCCAGTGGCATAGAGCACTGAGATCCCAGCTGCTTTGAGCAGCTCACCAGGTCCCTGTCTCTAGTCACACACCCATGGGTTGATTCCTAGTGAATATGATTCCCATACGCTCGACATTGATTTTATTTGTTTGTACTGTTTGTTTCTGCAACAGCCTCACCATCTATCCATTGTTTTTTTTAAATTTTTTCTTAATTGCCAAACTGTATTTCTCATGTCTTTTTCATAATTTGAAAATGTTGAAGATGATTAATGAAATTAACAGTTTTTAGATAAATATAAAAAATATTCACATTTCCCATTAATTATATGTGGTATATGTAAAATTAAATTTATAATATTTATAAATCAAATAATCTTAGTTTTCAGACTTTTTTAATATTAATATATCCTCTTTATCAACACATCCATTTCTACCTTTATTCAAGTTTTCTCTTTTCCCTCTTTTAGTGGAATTTTTATTCTGTCTTACAATGTCCTCAGACATTACTTGGCAGGTGGCTGTCAGGAGTCCATGTGGTGACACTGTGAGGGATGGGGGAAGAAAGGGCTGAGGTTAAGCACCATGTATGTCTTTGTCCCCAGGGGAGAGGCCTCTGCTGAGGCATCGGATGACACAGGCTGGGCGTACCGTTTCAATGACCTAAGGAATGAAGCAGAGACTTGGGCAGACTGGAGACTCAGGATCAGTCCTAGGAAAGTATTTGGATCCTGAGGCTGCCATGTGTATCCCAGGCAGGTGTCACAGGACCTTCCTGTGCTGTCGTCCTTGTAGGGCAATGGTGGCCTCCTATTGTCCATACCACTATCTCTGAGAAGAATTCTGTTCCTGAAGAAGGTTCTGCTGTGTCGAGGTGAACACAGGCTGAGGGTGTGATGTCAGCAATAGTTCAGTTTAAAGTTTGACAAAGTCAGTGATTCCTGAGATAGCACAGAGCCTCGGCTGCTCATCACTGAGAAATCAATACAGTGCAGAAAAGATGATCAGTGTCATTAACTACTGGGGAATCGTATGTCAAAACTGAAGTGAGATATTGCTTTGCTCAGGCTAGAAAGCCTGTGATCAAAATGAGAAGTAATTTTGTGTGTGTGTGTGTGTGTGTGTGTGTGTGTGTGTGTGTGTGTGTGAAGATGAGTAGAAATTGGGACCGAATACACTGTTGGTAGAATTTTAACCAGTGCAGCCATAGTGGAAACCTTCTGAAAATTTCTCAAAATATTTAATGTAAAGATGCCATATGACTCAGCAATCCCATTCGTAGGTGTTTACCCAACAAATGAAAACAGATATCCACAAAAACAAAATTGAAAACTTGTTTCCAATACATGTACAAATGGTCCCAGCAGAAACCAGAACTTTGTCACCAGCATTCAACAGTCCCCAGGATGCCTGTGAAGAATGTGCTTAGGTCTAACTTAATGAATACTATTTTTCTGTCTATAATTCTAGAAGGTTGAAATTTAGAGAGGAAATTTTCAAAAATGGATAATCCCATGACTATGAGAATCTCTGTAAAACATATAAAACATAAAAGAATAAGACTACCTCATTTTCTGGGAAATATAGGGATACTTCTCAGAGGCAGCACCTTTAAGCTGGGTCTGAAAGGATGAGCAGAAGTTGGTTCCCCTGGAGTAACAGAAGATGGATTGGAAATAATCCTGAAACCATGAAAGAAAGTGGTCTTTCTCAGACTAGAAAGACCGTGGACATGACATTGCAGATTCATGATAGCAAGGAGTGGAGAGAGCAGGGCAGGCCTTAAGAAATAATGTAGTCTTAAAAGCAGCAATTAGAAGGGAAAAACAGAAAGAGGAACATGCATTGCAATGATATTCAAAGATAGACTCTTCAGGATTGCTGACCAGAAGGACCTCTGGGGTGAAAAATGCAGAATATCTCTATTTTTGAATTATTGAAATATCAGGGAATCAATTTGAACTACTGAATTCCAATTTGAGAAGGACCATTTCTGACCTTGTCAGGTTGCAAATGTCATCATGGCATTGATAGCTGAGTCCTTGTCCCGTGAGAATCACTAAGGCGGGTGTGTGATATTTAGAAGAGACCTGAGCTTGAGATGTCACTTTGGGTGACATCCCTATGTGCAGAGTGGGTAAAGGAGACCTGAAAGCATATGTCATTGATTAAAGCTGTCTTTTATTTATGTGTGCATTTATTAGTTTAATCATTCACGCAATATATTTTTATTTAATTAGTATCTTCTACTATTGACCTTCTAAGTGGAGAAATCTGTGAATCTTTGAGACACAATAGCACCCTTTTGTTTGCTCCAAGCAAAAGTTACAGAAAGGGCTGAGGACACTGAAGATGTGTTTAGCTGTGACAATGGCAGACCTTTACTCTGTTGGGGAGCAGCTCCAGGGTGGATCATGGAGGGTGCATGAGGGTATAGCCTCCAAGGATAGGCTAAAGTACTTCAGAGAGTGAATGCCATAAAGAGGTTGGAAATGAAGAAAAACACAGACTTCATTGTGATATAAGACAAAACCTTTACCATCCTCATACCCTTCTCATCTTCTCAAGTCCATTCTTTCTCATCATTATAATCACTCCTCTCCAAGCTCCCTTTGGCTTTGTGCTCCTTTGTGGCTTCACTGCGTTCACTGGGAAAGCCCCATATTGCATAAAGTTAACTCTCATGAACTTTTCCCCAGTATTCATTCAACTCACTGTGCTTGTAGAAAAGCGAATATACCAATGTCAACTGATGGCAGATTCTAAATTCAAAAGAACTTCTCCCATGAAAGCCTCAAGGGCGAACCTGCAATAAACCTTGCATATCTAGTCATTGTCCACTACATGCATGGATAATTTTTCATTCCTCCTCTGTCCTCAAACCCCTTACCTCTCTGTTGTGGACTGAATTCTTGTGCACCCAAAATTTATATTTTCAAGACCTAATCCTCAGTGTGGCCATCTTTGGATTAAGGTTAAATGAGGTCATAAGGGCAAGGCCCTGATTCTAAAAGATTAGTGTCCTCATAAGAAGAGACTCCAGATAGCATGCTCTCTATCCACCATGTGAGGACACAGCGAGGAGGTAGCCATCTGCAAGCCATGAAAAGAGCTCTCACCAGGAACCAACCATTCTGGTGCTATGATCTCAGACTTCAGTACCAGAACTGTGAGAAATACATTTCTGTTGTTAAGGCACCTAGTCTGTAGTATTGTGCTATGGCAGTCTGAGCCAACTGAGGTGGACTTTGGTACTGAAAAATGGGGTACAGTTGTAACAAATATCTAAAAATGTGGAACTGGGCAACAGGTAATAAACAAAAGAGTTTGGTTGTACATGCTAGAAAAAGCATAGAATGCCATGAAAGATTATTTGTAGAAACATGATATTAAAGGCGATTCTTGTAAGGTCTCAGATGTTAGTATGTTTATTATTATACGTAGAATCATAGCTGTATAATATTAAGCTTTTCTCTCAGTAATTGATACTGGCTGGCCTGAATCTGGTCTTGAGTGTGGTGAGTGTGCCTAGGTATGAGTGTGTGTGTGTGTGTGTGTGTGTGTGTGTGTGTACTTTTTAATATTGCTACTCTTGTCAATAACCAGACAACTGGTGATATGTTTGTACTGACTTTGTGAACACACTGTTACCATAAAATAGTGGATTAAAAATAAAACATTTTGAAACTTCCAACAATGGATTTGGTCACTTCCTCTGGGGACCATGGAGAACAAGCCACCTGAGCCCACATGAGCTAGACACAGCCTCTATGAACAGAAGACAGGGGATATTAGGCTCAGAGGGTACACTGAGCCCATAGTTTTTTGTCTCACTTCCCCACCTGCATCTGTCACTGTGGAAATAGTCGCTGTGCCACAGAGCACAGTAATAGTCAGCCTCATCCTCAGGCTGGGCCCCCGTGATGGTGAGGGCAGCCCTGCCTCCAAGCAGGGAGCCAGAAAATCGGGCAGGGACCCCTGAGACTCGGTTGCTGGTATGACCTATTAGACCCTGGGGTACCTGGTAGGGCTTCTGTTGGACCCAGTTGGCATAATTACCAGTGGTGACAGCCCCAGCACTGGAGCTGCAGGTGAGTGTGACCATCCCCCCTGGGGTCATGGACAGTGAAGCTTCCTGAGTCACCACAGCCTGGGAAGTGCCCCCTGAAAAAAGTCAGGAGAGGGAACAGGGTCATGAAGATGCAGTGTGACCTCCCCCGCCCCCTTGTCCCAGGAAATCCCCCTGACCTGTGCAGTGAGCCAGAAGTGTGAGCAAGAGAGGAGCCCAGGCCATGAAGTAGACGCCCCAGTGCTCTGCTTCTCAGGACCCCCCAACAGAGTCAACCTGTACAGCTCTCATTATCAGTCCTACCACCTGTGGGGGTGGAACTGCCATGCAAATAATCTTTCTACTGGGAGTACTCAGCAAAGTGGCCAGGTCACAGCTACTGAGCTGTTTCACATCAGTGAGCATGTGTAAATGGAACCCAGGGCCCAGAGGACTGGTTCCCAGCTGAGCTTGTTTCCCCAGGTGCTGATCCACAGCCCCCTCTAGTGTCTGTAGTGAGAATATCACGGATGGACAGATGCACTCCTGCAAGGCTTTCCCTTCTTTTTCCTCTGTTGTTCTCAGGTCTGGAGTTTGAGGTTCCTTGGGGAACTTTCAGCACCTGGAATTCTTCACAGGAAACCTGGTGAAGGTGAAGGTATGTGGAAGCTTAAATGCATCACTGTGGGCTTTCTTCTTAACTCCAATTTACACAAAGCAACCATCTGTGATGAGCAGAAGAGCCAAGATCTTGGGTTCTCTAACTTAGGTTCCCCTTAAACCCACTTAATGTTGTGTGCTTCTAGCCCCATGATCTGTAACCATCCTGTAGTCAGAAGCCTCGTTTTTCCTAGGGCCCAGGAACATTTCAGAAGTTTTGAATGTTTTACTCTCAGGAGGAGGCTGGAGTGTTCATGAGCTCTGAGTCCGTCCCTTGAAAGCGAGCACCTGCTGTCACTTCTAACTCAGGCCACAAGCCTGGGCACAGGGCTCATTTAGTGATAACGCTTGAGATGGTTTCAAGCCTTCTGGCTCCAAGAAGAACTACAGCGCTACCTGGTGACGTCCTCTGGAGAATATTTTTGGCAATGGGAACTATGCAGAAGGGGGGCCCTATTTCTACTTTGACAATTAATGAATCAATCTATAGGCATGTCACAGACAAATAAATAAAATAATCAATAAGCAATGTGTTCTTGATCATCTCAGACAGATTTCTTAAGAAATTCTATTTTATTTTTTAGTTTTAAATTTTTGTTTGGTTTCTTTTTATGACATCTATTTCTATTCTGATGCTCTCTTTTTCCATTTCTTCCAGGAGTGTCTGTTATTGCTAGTCTCATGGACTTTATGGTTGTTGCCTAAAACTGCCTGTCACGTAATTTCATCATCCTAGTCATCTCAGTGTTGATTTCAATAGATTCTCTTTTCATGTTCATGTTTACATTTTTCTGGTCCTTGATATGACAAGCAATATATTTCCATGGAATTCTGGACATTTTGGAAATGACATTAGGAGATTCTGGGTCCCATTTCCTCTTCTTCTAACCAGGTGACACTCATGTTGAGCCAGAGCAGAAGGTCAGGTGTATATGTTCAGCTCACACCGGACAGCAGAGGTTTAGCACTGACCCACTGCTCTGTGCTCCTGACACCTCCAGGGGAACATGGGGCAGTGATTGTCACCAGCCCATCCTCATCAAAGTGGGGGTGTGTGAGACAAGCACCCCGCTGGGCCCCGCTGACCTCAGGGAGAGAAGCACAGGGCTGAGGGGAGCTGCTACTCTCAGTGCTCAGCTCCACACTGGGCCCTTTGCCTCACTGACACCAGGGTGGGGAGGGGCCACCTGTAGCACTAATTCCCCTGCCTCCCACCCCTTATTCATTGTGTTAATGCAGGTGGGGTCAAGGCTCAGCTCTCAATGGTTCCCCAGACATCTGTAGGGGGCAAAGAAGTACAGACTCACTCTGCTTTGTGCCTCCTTATTCAGTCTCATTACTAAGGGATGGGCTTCAAGTTCAGCTCCTGGCAGGTCTGCCTGTATCACAGTTGGGAGAACTGGAGAGTTAACCCTCCTGCCTGGCCCTGCCTGGCTCAGGTTTGTTAAGTCTCTGATGGGATGGAGGCTCAGTTTTCCATTAAATCACCGACACTCCCACAGGTGGGCCATGGGGCAGTCCCTGCTTCTGTCATGAAGGGATGGAGACCAGGACACTGGTCAGCAAGGCTGAAATCACTGGGGGAGGGTGCAGTTGGGGGTTCTATTAGTGTGGGAAGGTGGAGTGTGGGTGTTGTCAAACTATTTTCTCCACTTAGGCTATCAGATTCCCAGATTCTTTGGCTAAGGGCACAGGGTCTTCTTCAAGGGGTGTGCGTATGTGTGTATGTTTTAAGAGTGAATGATTTAATAATCTTATATTTACAGTAAACTTGAAAAATAGTACAAAAATGTCTTATAGAAATTGCAATCATATTCTTCTAACAGCTAAATCTTGCAAAACGATAGTCATTTAAAAACTAAGAAATTAACCTTGGGAAAATAGCGTTAACTAAATTGCCGATTTTATTCAGTTTTTATGTTTTCCCACTAATATCCTTTCTCTGCTCCTAGATCCAATCCAAAAATCTAATAATACAATTTACATAGCAGAAAACAAGTATACACACAAATATATAAATATATGTCATATAACATACTATATATTAAAATTTTCCCTTTAAATTTACTTTGTATTGTCTCAACATAAAATTTTTCTATTCAAGTTTTTTAAAATAGAGATGGTATAAATAAAACTGACCAGAATTTGACACTCTGCTTTTCCTCCTCACGGTCCGGTGCTGGATGCGTTAGGGGAAGCTCATGTGGTGACACAACCACCAACCCTGCACTTCCTGTCCTGGCATCAGTGGAGTCAGCTCAGGTACGAGTATTTCTGGAAGCCAGTTGTACATAAGATGTATCCTAATATCATAAAAACTCCTATGAGCCATAAAATACATCCCTAAAGAATGTACACTTGTGGAAATCCCTCCTCACTTTCGGCTGTAGTTTGAAATCAAGTCACAGTTTTCACCCTTGGCCTAGTATTTTAAATCTGTTTCTGAGTGTTTCCCGAAGTGTTAGCCTGATCAAATTTAAAACAGATATTGTCAGTATTAATTTTACAGTAATAGCAGTAGAGGAACTATTCAAACCTTAATGTTTACAAAAACCTCCCGGTGAGCTTGTTAAAACAGACTCTCACACACCAACACACGTTTCTGACACAGCAGGTCTCGTTTGAGGAAATGCATTGCCAGTAATTCCCAGTAAGGCTCCTATTTCCTTTTTTTAAAAATTTAAACTTTATTTATTTTAATTATTTTTAAGTATACAATACATTGGTTACACATCTATATAGTTCATAAAGTGACCTCCCATTTGCTCCCTCTGTCCCCTAACCCTCCACCTAGCTAACATATTAATGCTAACTGCATTCCCTATGCCGTGCTCCCCATCCCTGTGACCTTCCGTCAGCTACTAATTTGAATTTATTTAACCCTTCATCCCATTCTCCTAGTCCCCCAACCTTCCTTCCCCTCTGTCTGTCACCGAATTGTCCACTATATTTATGAGTCTGTTTTTCATTTGTTTTTCTTTTTATTCCTTAGATTCCACATATAAGTGATATCATAGTGTCTATCAAAGCAATATTTTATTCCATCTCCTTCCTTTTAGTCTGTGTGTCTGTTAATCTGAAGTGAGTCTGTTGTAGGAAGCATATATAGGGGCCCTCTTTTCTTATCCATTCAGCTACTCTATCTTTTATTTGGAGCACTTAATTCTTTTCCATTTGAGGTACTTATTGATAGGAATTCTTGTTTTTGATACATGCTTTTTCTTCTTAAAGAAGTACCTCTAACATTTCCTGTAGTACTGGCACAGAAATGACAAATTTCTTTCGCTTATTTTTGTATGGGAAGCTCTTGATCTGTCTTTCAACTCTAATTGATGTCTTTGCTGGATAAAGTGTTCTTGGTTGTA
>PVKZ01007165.1:0-25954 GCA_004027375.1 Macroglossus sobrinus | reverse complement strand
CCACGCCTCTGTCGTCCCTGCTACGGAATGGGACTGGGGCTCCGGCCTGGGGTGCACATCTCAGGAAGTAAATGAGATCCACTGACTGACCGGTCTCGCCACATGGACCCTCTCAACTGAGCAGCTCTGCTCGTGGTCTCTGCAGTGTGCCCTGGCCCCACAGCCCCCTTTCTAGTCCCACTATCACCACTGGCTGCCCACGCAGTGCTGCGCGTGGCTGCCAGGTCACTGCCCCCGCTGTCCCCCTCCTCACGCAACTCCCTTCTCCGAGCCTCAGGGCTTGCTTTGGCCTCTGTGGTTCCGTGTCCTTCTCAACCCAGCATTCAAGGCCCCGCGGACAAGGGCAGATGCCACCGGCTGTCCTTCAGCATCCGGCCTCCCCTCCTCCCGTGACGACAGACCCCCCCGCCCCGGCTTGCCACAGATGTGGACACCTGAACTCGCGAGTATATTTCTAGGGTCCAACACACCCGAGGTCCGGAACTTGATGCCACCATCCTGGGCCGTCATCTAAAGGGGACACCGAGAAATAAGGAGCCTGGGCCCCCGGCACAGGGAGGCCGTCGCAGCCCCCGGGACCACGGGACCACGTGTTCCTGTCTTGTTGACGCTACTGTCACTTCCGGTTTTCCGCACACTGCACATCGCTCTCCCACGGCGTCTGCTCCCTCCCTGTCCGCCCCTCCTGCTACTCCGCACCTGCTCTGCTCCCGGGAATCCTACCCTCTCCTGCTCTGCTCCCGGGAATCCTACCCTCTCCGAGGACCCACCTCGAACCTCGGATTTCACCTCCATAAAGCCCGTCCTCAGCCCCCAACAGCACGCTCTCGCTAAGTCCCAGCAGCGTGTCCTTTATTCTTCTCACGTTGTACTTACGGAGACGCACACACACGCATGCACACACACATGCACACACGCATGCACACGCACACAGGCTCCTGCACAAGACCTGCGCACGAACACATGCACTGCGCACAGACATACAGACAACGCGTGCATGTGCACCCTCATGCACACAGCGCCAGCCTTACACCCAGATCGCTGGCCCTCCTGTGCTGACCAGAGCGGGCCTCCATACAACCTGCTCAAACAACTGCAGAGCAGAATCACCCGCACGAGGACACAGGGCCGCGGGTGCGGGCAGGGTCCCCGCGCGCGAGGACGCGGGGCCGCGGGTGCGGGCAGGGTCCCCGCGCGCGAGGACACGGGTCCGCGGGTGCGTGCAGGGTCCCCGCCGGGGCCGGGGACGGCATGGACGGGCGGTCCTATGGGCAGGCTGTGCACATATGAGCTGGGCTGCAGTGTGCGGCACCAGCTGGCAGGGCCATGTCAATGTCACGTCTCAGAGCCACATCGCCCCCACGTCAGGGACCAATCACACCCACTCCTGCACTTCATCCAAGGCGCCACCCCCCCCCGCCAGGTTCCGTCCCCACCGGCCCCTGGCACAGACAGCCCTGGCTCTGCCCACGTGCTCAGTGGGCCCTCTGACTACACTGCCCAGGGGCACGTGTTCCGATTTCCGACCTGGGCATGGCCTCTACGCACCCTGAGCCACCAGCTCTCCTCAGGTCTTCTTTTGAAACCTGTCTCTGGACGACAGTAAGAACAGCTTGGCTTGGCAGAGGGTCTGGGTTAGATTTACATGACATATGGCCCTGCTGGACGCAAGCCACACTGTCAGATTACCCCGGGGCTGGGCCTGCGCTCTGAGCTGCTCACCTGCGCCCGCACTACCGCCTCCCCAGAGACGGTGGCCAAGATGACATCTGAATATAAATAGCGAAGACAGAAATGTCCCCCTCGAGGCGCCAGGCCACCCTGAGGCTGGGCCTGCGGGGAGCCAGAGGTCACTTCCGCGCGAAGCCCGCCGCTTCTCTCCCAGGTGACATATGTTCTCTCGGGCACCGCTCAGCCCTTCGGCCGCCCGGACAAGGGGTTTGCATGTCTCTGAAGAGACGGGCTTCTTGTCCAGCCTCTGTCCCCCAACGGCATGTCTTAGGGTTCCTAAGCACAGCTTAGCGCTGAGGGGGACCATAGACGGGAACGGGGGGGAGCGTGTCCCACCTCACGGGCTGGACGCGAGATTCCTGCACAGGAGGACAGGTGGGAGCCAGGAGGGAGGGACAGGGGACAGGAAGGGGAGCATGGTGAGGACTTGGTCTCCCTGAGCTGAAAAACAAGCCTCCCCTGAGGCCCCGAAGGTCGTCCTACCCTGGTTCCTCCTCTGATCTCAGCCGCTGCGCCCACTGTCGCCTGTCGCCACACGCAGACAGCATTCTTCCAGGCACGTTCAAAGGGATCAGTTCAGACCAAGACCTTGGCTTGGACCTTGGGTTTGTTATTTTTTTAACTGGTCCTTTGCATTTACTATTTTTTCTATTTTTTCTTTTACGTGCTGCTTTCAATCCATCGTTATTCATCTAGCATTTCATCTTTTACTGTTTTCAGTGGAAAGAAGAAGCAACTGCTCCAAGTGCCAGGCACCGTAGGGCGGTGCCTCCGAGATGTCTCAGGCCGGGGTCGGCAGACACTTCTGCAGAGGGCCAGATGGTACACGAGCCTGGGCTCGGCGGACCTCGCCGCCCGTCGCAGGTACTTGCTGTGGTCGGTCGTTGCGATGTGAGAACAGCGTAGAAAACACATAAATAAAGGAACGGGTCTGTTTCCCAGTAAAACCTTATTTTCTGAAGCCGTCAGCACGCACACTTGACCTGTGAGCTGTAGTTTGCCATCTCCTGCCTTAGACACAGAGATGACCGATATGGGGGACTGAGGAGCCGGTGAAGGACTCAACCAGGCAGCCTCTCCACCGGGGCCTGGGCCTGTCCCGACCTCCTAAGACCCGCGGACCGCTGTGCTCGCGTGGAGCATCCCGGGAGCCCTGCCTCTGGTCTGCGGGAGCCACGAGAACCCTCCGCGTCAGATTGCGTGCCAACACCACTCGCTCTCACCTCGACCAGCACCGAGCGGGCACGTGCCCTGGTTTCATCCCAGGCCAGCACCAGACTCCGGGTCTCATTTCTGGACAAAGTGCTAATGGGAGTCCCAAAGGACACAGCAACAAAAAGCTACCCACGGTGTCACAAAAGAAGTCACAGAGCTGACATGCGAGCTGGGTCTTTGCCAGGCAAAGAAGGAAAAGAGGAAATTCCAGGTAGAAAAAAAAAAAACTAAGTAGAAAAATGACATGAAAGATAAATGGCATCCGTGTGGAGGGAGAGGTAAAGAGACGAGTGACGGGTGGTCCCAAGGGCCCGGGCAAACGGGGACGCAGGCCCACAGAGGCAGGGGCCACAGCGCTGGTGTCCCGGGCTCCGTCTGTGTTGTGTCCTCCCAAAATGTGTGTGTTGAAATCTTAGCCCTGACGGGATGGCATTCAAAAGTGGGGTCTCTGGGAGGTGATGTGGGTGTAAGGGTGGCCCCCTGCGATCAGAGCGGTGTCCCCAAGAGGAGAGACTGAAGAGCTCGCTTTCTCTGCTCCCTCCGCCGTGTGACAATACCGCAGGAAGTCTATAAACCAGGGAGCGGCCCTCACCAGACCCCTGTCTGCCGGCACCTTGACCTTGGACTCCCAGCCTCCAGAGCTATGAGAGATACGTTTGCTGATTAAGCCCCAGTCCCCGGGGTTTTGTTACAGCCACCCCCACGAAGATGGCTGGGAAGGCATCGAATACGCAATGGTAAAGGAATTGTGTGAGTAGCTGAATGGGGGCGGTGGGTGGGCAGGTGAGAGGCAGCTGGGGGTAAGAACAGGTTCGCTATCTCTAAATTTACGGTGCCTGACAGGTGTCCACGTGTGCCTCCCCGCGCCCGGCGGCACGTGGTAAGTAGTGGAGGGCCTTCCCACCAACGGCGGCTCACGCTTTACATGATATGGTGAACAAGTTCAAAACACAATAGAGAAATGATTCGTGTGAGTCCACAGGAAGCAAAACCATCATTGGCGTGTGCTGGCAATCAGACTTCAAAGCCTTGAGGGAGCTTTCAGAGACACGAAGAAAAGCTCGTGGAACGCACGTGTTCTGCACAGGGTTTTCTGGACGGGCCACCGGGGCCAGAGGGCCACCTGGGGCCGCTTCGGCGGCAGCGCGTAAGGACGCACAAAAACCAGAGTAAACACAGAGGAGGCTCCTGCAAACACTGGCAATGGAGCCCTTGCAAAAGTTAAGAACAGAAACAAAGTATAGGCAAGAAGTGTGACGCAGAGGGACGGAAGTTTCAGTTCGGGACAAGCAGGCGAAGTCAGCAAACGAAATAACCATTTTAAAACCACCTGCGACTCCTTACCAAGGTGCTCCACGATTTCCCTTTATTCAAATAGGTCTTTCGCTGTCGTGCAAAGCGGATCGTGCAGGTCATCGAACAGTGTCACGTGAGCGCGTCAACTGCCCCAGGCTGCGAGAGGCCCAGGAACCCTAACGGCCTAAGCCCGGGAGCGAACGTCTCTCCGAGAAGGAGCTCCGGTTCCTGTGTGCTGGCCGCACCTCCAGATGAACGGGCCACCTCCCGACGGTGCCTCCGCCTCGTCCGCGCCAACCAGCGCTCCCATCTCTGCTGCGCTGGTCCCTGAGCACGGCTTTCACGCGGCTCTTGTACTCCAAAACCCCCAGTGGCTCCCTAGCGCCTCACGAATGTTGAGCAGGCACTCCGGCCTGACTTGTAGGGCCTCCGACCATGGTCCCACGGTCCCTGTCCTATGTCCTCTACTACCAGAAGCTAATTTCAGCCCACCCTGTGTGGACTGCCTGGCTCAAGCCTTTTAAAACTCCTGCCCCGCAAGTCCCACTCCTGCAGGGGCTTCCCCAGCTACGGCCAACGGGCCGGTCAAGGTGCCTGCCTCACCCAGCACTCCCTTGGGATGGGAACCCCTGTGTCTCCAACGCTGGGGACACAGCTGCCTCAAGGGGCTCCTTCTGCATAGGTGGCCATGTTCCATATGACTACCACCCTTCAACCGAAGCCATCTGGACTCGTGTGAGCCCCTAATGCAGGCTGGACAGTCGACAGGCTGGCAGTGGCCAATGACCCTGCTGGGTACAAAAGGTCTGCTTAGACAAGCGTGATGAGGCATCAGCAGACCAATGAGGGCCCGTCCTTTGGACATCTGAACAGGAGAGTGGGGAAGAGGGAGAGAGGGAGGAAGAGAGAGGGGGAGAAGCGGGGAGGAGAGAGGAAGAAGGGGAAGTGAGGGAGGCAGAGGGAAGGTGGGAGGGATAAGGGGAGGGGAGGGGAGGGAGTAGACTCCCAGGAGGGCAGACCTCAGCCAGTGTGGCAGTTAAGAGTGGGGACCCGGGGAACAGCAGCCCTCCTGTGTTGCCAGGCCGCAGCCTGCCCAGTCCCTGGAGCGGCCTCGGGTCCAGGGTATCTTCCCGAGTCCGGCTTCCAAGGGGCGGTCCACTGTTTTCTGTTTTCCCTGAGAACGCGGTGTGTCGCCTCGGCCTGGAGTCCCGCGCCCGGCGGGCCTGCCTGAGCTCCTGCCTCCCCCGCGTATCCACGGAGAGCTCAGGGGAACTGAGTACGTGTCAGCGCCATGAAACAGAAGAACCTGACACACAGTGACCTTCGTCAGTCTCTGTCCCCCAAACATCTGCCGCGTTTCTGGCCCAAACCATGCAACTTGGCACTCACGCAGAATGTCTTCTCAAGGTCACTCGTTCTGCACGTGGTTGAACTGTGCTTCCCGACAGATCACCACGTCCGCAGGGCAGGGCTCCCGGCTCGTGTTTCTTTTTTTTGTCTCCCTTATTCTGGGTGACCTTGAATAAGTTATTAACCTCTCTGAGCATCAGGATACTCGTTTTCAAAACTTGCACAATAATGGTACCCACTTTACAGGTTGATGATGAAGACTGAACGAGAGCACGTCTGTAAAGTGCTGGGCGTAGTTCTGGAACATGAGTGTTCAGTAAGGGATGACGGGGGTGGCGGTGCTGCTGGCAGTGATGCTGGTGCCACGCGGTGGTGACGGTGGAGGTGACGGTGACAGGGTGGTGGTCGTCGTAACGGTGGTGGTTATGGTAGACGCTGCACAGTTCCTAACACACAGATGATTTAGGAGTAACCACTGATATGTGGGTCATCTGGCAAACTGTCTACTGATCAAAGAGAACCAGTAGACGTGACACCAACACGTGTGAAGGACCCGCTCAGATACCAAGCACCTCGTTAAACACGTTATCTCATAGCTCACGAGAGCTCATTGACAGAAGTTCCAACTTAAAGACGAGAAAAATTAGGACCAAATAAGTTAAATGACTTGCCCAATCTCACAAACCTAATTAATGGCACCACCTAGGCTCAAGATGTGTGTGACCGCAGTGGCCATAACGTTTCCACGACACTGGGGTGGGGCACAGAAAGGCCTGTGAGGAGCTGGCAGACCAGACAGTGACAGCGGAAGCCAAGTAGTGTTTCCCGATGTGACAATGCTTCAAAAGACAGACTTTACCTCTTCCCAAAAGACTCCCCCCTTATGCACACAAAATACCCCTCCTGCACCACTACCCACGTTACGCCTGATCACGGCTTACGTCAGCATCAGGAGGAACGATTACTCCATCTGAACTTTGACCCAAAAAGAGGAGGGAAATAAGAGTGAGGCGTCAGGAAGTGCTGTGACCGCAGACAGTGACCGATCGGCCATGAGGCTCCACCTTGAGCACCTCCTTCTAGAAACATCCTCAGAGTCTGGCTGCAGCGGCCCCCACAATCACCGTCTGGAGGCCCTCTGCCAGGGCCTGCCTCCCGGGTGACACCGCAGCCGGGGCAGGGGCAGGGGCGTGGTGACCTTGCCTCAGGAATGCAGCCTCCACTCTCTGTCCACCGACCTGGGCAGTCCTCCGAGGACGCCGTCTGTCAGGGCAAGTGTGACAGCCGGTCACCACTCCATCCCTGTGCTGTCCTCAGGGGCCCACTCGGTAGCCACCGGCACCCAGAGCAAAGGCTGCAGTCGGGCTGGGCCCCTCTGGCCAGTGGCCTGCCCGTGCTCACCCCCAGCTCCGAGCCTCGGTTTTCTCAGTGCATGGAAGGGTGACAAGCCTGGAGCAGAGAGACAGAGAGGACCCCCACAGCAGTCGGGGCCACTGCCACGCGCCACACGGGATTCAGGGCTCTGCTCCCGTCTCCCCTCCTCCGACTCTGGCTGCCCATCCCTGACTGAGGGCTGTAGAAGGAGCGGGGCCCGCTCTGCCCCGCGGGTGGGCACCAAGGCCTGGGCGGCGTGGCAGGGTGACCTGAGGTGCACGGGAATCCGGTGTGAGTCGGGGGGCTGCCAAGCAGGGGGGGCGGCCCATCGGCAACGAGCAACGGCGGGTCCCCCCTCGGCAGCCTCTCTCCAACCCCACCTGGAAGGCGGCGCCGAGCTCTGGGCACATGAAGAGAGTTCAGAGCAGAGCAATCAGAACGACGGGGAGGCTGGGAGAACCGATTTGCCAGGAAAGATCGAAATAACTAAGTACGTGCAGCGCCTGGGTGGCGGCTGGAGAGGAGCGAGGGGAGCATAGCAGCCTATAAATAACGGAGGCGTGTGAACGCCCGGGAGTTCCTGAGCTCGTACCAGGAGGCACAGCCCCGGTAATGAGGGCGAGACGAACAAAAGGACAATTTGTGAAGAATGTTGGGAAACTTGTATCAGGATTCTTTGAGAGAGAGAGAGAGAGATTACAGATACGAGGAGTGTGTTTCAGCCCAGCAGGAGGAAGTCCTACCTTTCCAAGTCGTGATGGTTTCTAGTCCCCCCGCCCCGACCCTCTGCCACCCCAACTTTCATCCCACTGTGTTGGCACTGCTCCCTCCCCGCAGACTGGAAGCTCAGACAGAGTGGAAGCACCCGAGACGGTGCCCACCTCAACGTCGTTGTCCCATAAATATGGGCTCAATGAAAGACTGAGCCGCTGACCAGTTTGCAAAGAAGCAGAATGAAAACCTCTGTCACCCAAGCAACGTGGAGCCACGTTTATAACAAGGTGCCGAAGACGGAGCAGGCTCACCGCTGCGAGCCGCACGGGGCGGATGCTCTGTGCCGAAGGCCGTTCAAAGTCGCACATTTCAGTGACTCTAAACTTCACTTTTCCAGGGCAGTTCCCGTGCACAGCCAGGTTTATGCGCCATTTCCAGCACACTCATTCCATTCCTTTTTTTCCTATCAGAATGCAACCAGACGAGGGCCATTACCACGTGGATGACCTTGAAGTCACTCTAAGCTATTAACACAACGGTAAATAATTCACAGACTGCTTGTAGCCCTCCCCGGGGGGCTTCGCATGCACAGCCCGCTGCCCTCATGGGGCGTCGGCCCCCTGGTGACTCCCGCCCACGTGCTCCACCCCTCACGCCTCGCTGGGATCCACACGCTGAGATGCAGAAACCGGACAGCCGTTCTCGCTCAGCACTTTCTAGCAGATGAACTGGGGGGACGCACCCCAGGTGACTCGATTCATCCCGCACCCAAGCCAGGTGACAAGCTCAGCAGGTGTCATGCAGTAAGATAGCTTCTTCACCAGCGAGGGGACGGAGGCTCTGGGATGTTACACAACCGTCTCGGACAAGCAGCGGACCAGGCTGAGCCTGGCAGGCCGCCCGGTGCCCCCAGGTCCCTCCGACTGGCTGGTGGCACAGACTCCGGGGCACTGCTCCACGAGGCTGTGGCAGATCTGGATTTTCTATGTCGGGCCGGCCAGCGCTACAAGTGGTAATTATGAACGTCGGAGGCAAAGTCAAGACGGCCCGGATGCATCAATGAGCTTCTGGAAGAGGCAGCTCCAAAGCCTGGAGTGGTCCCTGGAATCCCTGTGCCTGTTGACAGCCATAATGAAACAGGACCTGCATTCCCGAGACAGCCTGGGTTGGGGCCACATGTCCAGCTCTCCCCCGGGGCACAGAAACAAACTGTCCCACTCGATGGGCCCAGCCGCCAGGGACAGTCCTGTGTGTAGAGACCCTGGAGCAGGCGGCGGAGTGGGAGCGAGTCTCAGTGTGGCAGGCAGGCGGGGGAGCAGGACACGGCAGGTGGAAGGAACAGCGTGAGTGGAGGCTGGGAGTCGAGAAACGGTGACCGGGAGCCCCTGGCATTTGGGGCACTGGCGCAGAGAGCAGGGGAGAAGCGAGCGCCCCCACTCCGGCCCCGCCCAGGAGGCACTGGCAGCCAGGGGACTGAGCCAGAAGCTGAACCGGGCCATCCTGCAGGCCGAGGGGGCACGGCAGCTCCCAGTGTGTGGGGTGGGGAGGCAGAACCGTGGTCCCGAGTGTGTACAAGGCACTTCAGAACAGCAAGTTTAACACTCCAGGGGACAAACTCGGACCCCATCTGACCTTAGGGCCGCAAAACCCGACCCGCACCGATCTGAAGCTCCACAGGGCTTCTCCAGCCACCCACTGCCGTCGCTTTTCCTGAGCAGACACGGTACTGTGCCAGGAGACAAAGTGCGCCTCGACCATGCTGGGTGCTGCATCGCGTCCGCCGTGCCTATCTATCGCCATTCCAGAGCAGGGCTGCAGGCGGGCACTCGATGAGCTGTGGCAACGTGTCCAAATGGTGACAAGGGCCTCGGCTGGGCATGTGGGGGGATGAAGAGAGGGACATGACTCTGAAAAGTGACTGGACGATACATCAGTAGGATCTGGTGACTACAAGGTGGAAGGCTGGGTGCAATGTCCCCTGGGTGCCTGTATGGGTGGTGGTGTCACCTGTGAGCTGGGCTTGCACAGAGCGGGCAGGACTGGGGAGCAAAGAGCTCCACTTGGACCCAAGTCTGAAGTGCCCAGGAGACACCAGACGGCACCGGCTGGCGGGGAGCTGGACAGGCGAGCCGCGCGCTCAGGGGTGTCTGGCATCGCGTGGCAGTAGGTGCAGCTTCGTGGCTTGGTCCCGAGCACAGACAACCCAGAACGCGTCCCCACCTAGCCAGGAGGGAAAGGCAGGGACCCTGGGCCAGGCTCTCCAGAAACGCCTCAAAGGCGTGCCGTGCCGCTGGGCCAGGTGCGGGAAAGCGGGAGGCGGTGGCCTTGGACGGCCTGACGTCCGCTCCCCCTGCCCCCTCGTGCCGGCTCCATCGCCTGCAACACTGCTTGCCCCATGGGGCCCAGCTTGCACCAAAACCCTCTCCTCGCGGGGCCTCCCTACTTCCCAGCGGGTGTCACCATCCATGTCCCCTTCTGCCCGTCCCAGAATACGGGTTATTAGATGGATAGACACCACGGCAGCAAGTCAGCCACCATTCTACAGCAATGAAGTGGAAACACAGTGTCGGCTTTCTTTCTGCTGCATCACAGACGTGGGACAGTGTGGGTCTGTGTGTCTCCTGAACTTGGTACATCAGTTTCTGACTCTCCTCAGCTGACTGTTTACTGGGCACAGGTAGCCGCGATCCTGAGACAGCCATCTTCCCCTCCTCCAGCACACATTGCCAGAGTCTTTGTATACATATTTTTAGTCTCCTCTAGATAATCTCTGGAACAGTTTCAAAAGTCCTCTATAAAAGGCAGGTGTGGTCTCCAGCAATAAACCACCAGATTCCAAACCAGAGCGAATGCGTAACAACGTACCTGGCGAGCAGGCACTAACGAGGCCGCTCTCTTCAAAGGTGTAATTCTGCAGTGGAAAATAAGCAATGGAATTCCCAGTGGCTGCAAAGTCGTTTTCTGTGGAACAAATTCTTCTCGCTCGATGAACGCAGGTGAGTGCTTACGAGCTCATTTCTGTTTCTGCCTTTGGACCCTGTTTCTCGTTGAAGGTGACAGAACCCCACCGTGAAAGATGCAGCTAAAGGGCGTAAGGACCCTGTGTGAGGACAATGGCAAAGATGAGGTCGAGGTCTCGTAATAGTGTCCACAGTGTCCTGGTTTACTCAACAGCCCAGGGGACAGGGCTGGACACTACTCCACAGGGTCTGGCTCGGGTCTTCCTGCTCCGATCCCCGCCGTCCCACAGCCTCCAGGACACTGGGTTCGTCTGCGTGTCGTCTCAAGATCACACGTGTTCCAGCTCACGGGAAGCAGAAAGACGGGGCAGTGCACGTGTAAGGTTTGGGGCCCAGCCTCCAAATGCCACCCGTCTTCCCTGCCTGCAATCCACGTCCAGGGGGCGACAGAAGTGGAGCCTTGGCTGGTCTGCATGGGCAGAGGGAAGAGTGGACCTGGACTGACAGCTGGTCTTTGCCCGCCGGCCCAGGGACACGTTCAGCCCTGGCCGGCCGTGTCTCAGGATTCCGGGCCACCCACCTGGCCAGGTCCCTCCACACAAGGTGAAGGGCAAGTGGACCCAGAAGACAGAACGGCAGGGGACACACAGTAAAATCCGATCGTCTGTCTCCTAAGGTGGACAATGTGTCACTCCCCATGGAAAATGAGCCCAACCAAGTCACCTCACTCTCCAGCTTCTACTCGGCCACTGTCCTAAACATCGATCAGCCTCTTCTACCTTCCACTCCAGGAGAAAAGGCACGTAAGTGTTCTCTACAAGCCAGGATGGCCCACCTGACTCACACCGGCGTGCACGGCTGTACTTCAAAGGGCTCGGCCTGCTCTCAGACCCTCCAGCGGCGCGGCCCACATCCGGTGCGGGCACAGCACCACGCGCTGCAGGCCGCGAGGTGGCCTGATTTCCACTGAGACAAACGTCCGCTGATCTATGAAAAGCTCACGTTCTGCTCTGCGGGGAGGAAACAAAAGCGGGCCGGCTGCGACTGGATGCCCGCCCCTCCCGCGACTGGTTCCAGCCCTTGTCCACAATGCTACGGGCGTGGCCCTCATGTTGTGTCTCCCATGCATGGCCCGCCACCCCATCCCTGGGTCGCAGGCTGTTAAGGCCCTCCCCGAGCCCCCCGCGAACCTCACAGCATTGTCTGCATTCTGGCATTTGCTGCAAATGCTCAGCTCTTTCTAGAGAGTAGTAACGGATCAAATGGGCTTGTAATCTGTTCAGACATTTGTCACGGAGCCTTGAAGACAGCCCCCAGAGCGTGCTCGGAACCATCGGGTGTGGTTCCCAATTTAGCCTCGTGACAAGCGGCCACGTGTTTCTGGGATAAAAACAGCTGAACAGGAATTCTGAAACTTAACTCCTGTTCTGAACTAAAAATATAGACTGATCATGATGAAGCGCACCAGAAGGTATTCTACATGACACTGCTGCGCATCTCGGTGTCCCCGCTGCCTCATTTGACTTCCTCATCTCTGTTGCGTGCTGGCCATCAAGCCACTCCCTCCTACGAAGTGTGCTGTCCCCACAGGAAGGTACAGGTGGCCACCACCTGTCAGGAAGTGCTCTCCTGGCCCCAGACTCATCTGCCCCTCTGGCCGACGACTGTAGTCTAAAGAGCTGAGTTTTAGGAGACGGTGGCCAAGGACAGACACCCTATTCGTGTCCCTCTCTCTGACGGCCCCGTTTGCCTGCTCTTCGGCACAACTGAGGAGCTCCTCCTTGGTGGAAAAGCACAAGTCCAGGGCACTGGCTCATGCATGCGCTCACCACAGGGATGACACCAGCATCCGCTACCTCCCTTTGTCCATGTGACAGCTCGAAAGAGCGATACAGTTTATAATCGCCTCATACTATCGTTTTAAACTTTTTATGGTGGTACAATTGGCACAAAATAAACTGTACAAGTGTATAATTCGATAAGTCTGATGTATTCTACACCCCGTAAATCAGGATCCTTAACACAGCCATGCCCCCAAAGTCCCCTCAGGCCCCTTGGGGATCCCCCTGACACCCTGCCTGTCCAACTCCTAAACTGGCAACCACTGACCTACTTTCTATCACTTTCTGTTAATGTTTTGGAACCTGCTTGTGCAGCTTCTTCCATTCCACACAATCATTTTGAGATTCGTTGCACTGCAGCATGTGTCAGTAACTTATTCATTTTTATTTTATTCATGGTGCACTGTACACACACACCACGGTTTATCCATTCACCTGTAACATACGTTCGGGGTTTTCCTGGTCTTTGGCTATTATTTAAAAAGCTGCATGTGCCTTCGGATGAACACGTGCTTCTACTTCTATTGTGAGTGGAATGGCTGGCTTACACCATGAACATATGTCTAACATTTTAAGAAACTGCCAAAATATTTCCCAAAGGAGGTGGACAATTTTACACTCCTACCAGCTGTGTGAGAGTTCCAGGTCCTCCAAGTCCTCACCAACACCCTCAATGGTCAAGTTTTAGAATTTTAGCCATTTTAACAGGTGGGTGGTGGTATCTCTTTGGGGTTTTATTTTGCATTTCCCTAATGAGCAAAGATGTCGAGATCTCTTCAGGTACTTATTTACCATTCGTATATTCTTTAGTGCAGCATCTGTTTATCATTTTGCCCATTTTCGTGAGTTCTGAGAGTTCTTCATACGTTTTGGGTATAAGTCCCTGCACATGTAAGTCTGGATATAATTTGCAAATATGCTCTGCCAGCCTGTAGCTTTTTTTTCATTCTCTTAATGTATCTTAGAAAGACACTGTGTTCTTTGGATGTTATACCTGAGAAATCTTTACACAATATCACAGATACCTTCCCCTGTGTTTAATTCTAAAATTATTATAATTGTTGGGTTGACGTTTAGGTCTTCAATCCATTTTGAGTTAATTCCCGTATATAGTACAAGGTGTGAATGTTTGCATATGGATAGCCGACTGTTCCATGCCACTGGTTGAAAGGCTGTCCTCTAGCCACTGAATTCCCTCTGCATCTTTCTCAAAAGTTAGATGTTGTGCTGGTGAGCATGCAGAGCCACAGGAAGCCTCGCTCACTGCTGGCAGGGATGCAAATGGTGCAGCCACTTCAGAAGACAGTTTGAAGCTTTCTTATAAAATTAAATATTCTTACCATGTGATCCAGCAATCGCGCTCCTTCATATTTACCCAAAGGAGTTGAAAACTTATGTTCACACAAAAATCTGCATGTAGATATTCGTAGGTTTATTCATAATTGCCAAAACCTGGAAGCCACTAAGATGTTCTGGTCTTAGGTGGATGAAAAATGAACTGTGGGCCATCCAGACAACGGGATATGACTCAATGTGAAAAAGAAATCAGTTACCGAGCCATGAAAAGACATGGTGGGACCTTAAATGTTACTAAGGGGAACATGCCAATCTGAAAAGTAATTCCACCTACATGACATCCTATAAAAGCAAAAACTACAAAGCTATATAAAAAGATCAGTGGTAGCTAGGGGTTTGAGGAGAGAAGAGATCACAGAGGATTTTTAGGGCAGCGAGAATACTCTGTATGGCATCATACTGGCAGGTACGTGTCGTTATACATTCGTCCAAATCCATAAAATGCACAATGCCGAGAGTGAACCATAGATGATGGACCTCAGGTGGTTACAATGTCCATGTAAGTTCATCAATTGTAACAAATATACGACTCTGACGGGGAATGCTGATAGCGGGGAGGCTGTGCGTGTGTGCAAAAGGTGGTGTGTGGGAACTCAATGAACTCTTCCCTCAATGGAAACTACTCTGAAAATAGTGTTAATGTTTAAAAAGTATAGAGATAAAAATAATAAGTTTAGTATGGCAGATCTCTTTTTAGTGATTGTTGCTAACTGCATTTTCTTCCTGGGTCTGTGCTTTCCATTATAAAATAGAAAGTAATGAATGTAATTTATTAATTGAGGGTCTACTTATATGGGTCTATTTATGGACTATATTCTACTCCATTGACCTATTTGTCTATCTCTCTGCCAATTTGAGTCTTAACTGGAGCCCTGTAAGTCTTGAATTTGAATTTCAGTTGTCCAACTCTGTACCTTTTCAGAATTGTTTAGGTTATTCCAGATCCTCCGTACTTCCATATGAACCTTAAAAGTAGTTTGTTAATTTCTAAAAAAAAAAAAAAGCCTGCAAGATTTTCATCTGTATTGCCTTCGATGACACTAATATGCATGAAATCTGCGTGACAGCACATACCTCACCACTTACTCAGGCCTCCTTTAATTTGTCTCAGCTGTGTTTTTTAGTTTGTAGTGTGTTCACCTTGAATGTTCACCTTTTGTCATATTTATCCCTAAATATTTTTTCCTATTAAAATGTTATTTTCTTTCAATATCTGATTGTCCATTAAGAATAATGTAGAAATACTATTGATTTTTGTATACTGCGTATCGGTTTTGCATATTTGCATAGATACTGTACCACACTTTAAACAGTGTCTTCTTGCTCACACTGCTTCTGACCAGAAGTTTGCTATCATCCTTAACTGGTTGCTTTTAAGATTTTTTCTTATCACTGGTTGTCAGCGACATGACTAAGATGTGCCCTGTGTAATATTTTTTCTTATGCTGTAAGTTCATTGAGCAGCTAAGATCTGTGTTTATAGTTTTTATCAAATTTCAAATATTTGTGGCCATTGTTTATTCAAATATTTTTTTGTCTCCTCCCTTTGGGGGACCCCAACCCATAGATGTTTAGTCCTGAAGCTTTCCCACAGCTAGATGATGCTCTCTCTGTTCAGTTTTTTTTTTAATTCCCTTTTCTTCCATTTTCTGTCTTCCATTCTGAATGCATGCATCTTTTCTTTTGCAATGTCTACACTGCCATTAATCCCATCTAATCAATTTTTTTACCTCACACACTGTATTTTTCATATCTAGAGTCAAACTTAACTATTTTCTTGTATCTTCCATGTCTCAAAGTTTTTTAAAACATGGAATAGTTATAACAACTGTTTCAATGTATTTTTCTGCTCATTCTAACATCTTTGTCAGTTCTGGGTCAGACTAAATTGAACGATTTTTTTCTCATTATAGGTCTCATTTTCCTGCTTCTTTACATGTATGATGATTTTTGACTGGATGCCAAATATTGTGTATTTTATCTTGCTGGGTACTGGATACTTTTTATTCCCACAAATACTGAGTTTTGTTCTGAGATGCAATTATATCTACTTGAAAATAGTTTGACCCTTTTTGGGGTGTTTCTTCTAAAATGATGGACAGGACTGGAACAGTCTTTAGTTTAAAGCTGACTTCTCCATGACTGAGGTCACACCCTCAGGCTCTGTGAGTCTGGAGGGTTCCTACTCTGGCTGGTGGAAGAGGTACCAGCTCTCTGAAAGCACTGGCTACCAGGACCCCTCACCCGGGTGGTTCTCTTTCTGTCCTCAGGTGGCTTCCTCATCCTCACGTACTGACCAAGCACAGCCCTTTCTAGAGAGCGGAAACTAACCAAACGTCTTTGTAAGTTGCTCATACTCATTGGTGCTCTTAATTCAGCTCCCCCAGTGTGACCTACTGGGTGTGGTTCCCAGTAACAAGCCATCACATGTTGTGGAGATAAAAACAGTTGCACAAGGATTGTGAAACTTTACTGTTCTGAACTAAAAATACAGACTAATCATTATAAAACATGCCCAAAAAGTATGCTAAATTACATCATACTGACTTCCAGCATGTTTTATGTCTCAGAGACATTTTTTAATTCAAAGTCAAAACAAGAAGGAATTCCTTCGGAACAATTTTAAGCACTTAGTTGAATGAGACCAAAACAAGACCTCCAAATGACAGTCTATTATTTCAAATACCTGCTTGAAACCAATCCCTGTCCTCTTCTTCAGAAAAAAGAAAGAAGTAATATTTTGTATAAAGAGGACAAGAAGAAAAGCTTATGATAATTAGTTCTTGACACTTTCACTGTGGGTAAGCAGAAGTCAGGTGGGTAAATATATACTCATACTGGATATAAAGACAAATTTGAACAATTCTGCTCCTACTTTCATAGTCCCTGAAATATGATATATATCAATAATTGTGTGCTGAATAAATTAATGAGTTTCAATGAAAAGTTCCCTTCACCTCAACGTCGGTCAGGTTTTAAATCACCTAGTGGGTATTATAAAGACACGTTAAAAATCATAGGTTTATCTAAGATTAAAACTTAATAGTTGACCAATTTTAAAAGGTTTGGTTTTTTTAAAAACAAACAAAAAGCACAAGAAGTGACCCACGACTACAAAAAATAACTTATTTTTCTAACTACAACATTTATTATTTCTATTTCATTTTTATTTTTTCCTGTAATCTGATATCCTATGGGGGGAGAGGAATACAGCTCAAGTGTCAGGAGCAACCAGCTAATTTGGGACATAGAACAACTCAGCCGAGATGCATTTTGGCTCTTTCGAGGCACTGATGCATTTGGGAATGCATTTGGACCATGTGAGACACAGAATGGGGCCATGGCTCATGGGTATGGGCTAGATGTGCTCGCACTTCATTTTCAGGCAGATTAATCCACATGCTTCAACCGGAAGCACTATTAATACAACTCTTCCCCTTAATAATCTATATTTATAATAACACTTAGCACCTGGAAGCAAATGGAAGCTCTGCAGTGAGGGTAGCAGGACTCGGCCTTCCTGCCAGGAAACACGCCAGGAGGAAGAAATGGGAAGCACACGTGAAGCACGTCAGAGTCACCACAAAATCTAAAGTTGCTTCTTTTAAGCAGATCAGCAGAAGAAATGGCCTGAGTTCTAACTGTGTGCCCACTTACCAGAGTCATTCATGACTCAAACATGTCTCCAGATAAAACCCCTCATCGGATGCCCGGTGAATGCGTAGGAGTATCATGCAATTGTCCTGTCTCAGGTTCCAGCCAAACAGAGGCGGCCTTGACATGTCTCCTGGAGACTGGAGAGCTGCTTTCCTTGCCACTAGTTTTGCACTAACCCCATTAGCCCCATTTCCTAAGCCGAGTTTAAAATCATAGAACTCCTCTGAGGAATCTCTAGAGACCATCCGTCACATCCTGTCAGTCTCACTCATCCTATAACACGTGCCAAAACACATCTACTCAAAACACATCTACTCAAAACTGGTGATGGGGCAGGGAGACTCAGTGTGGGAAGTCACGGCACCCCAGTAACTGGAAGAGGAATCAAACAAAGCAAGCCACAGGAAACCAGAAGCTGATGAATGGCAGACTTGCAATTCTGGTGAAGACAACCTAAGTGAAAAGTTTTATCCCCCAACCAACATGCACAAGTTCATCTCCCATGATATATGCCCACTTATATCCCAAAGAAGTGGACTCTGGGGGGAAGAGGTATTCTCCAAAGCTTCATTAATTCTCCCTGCATTCTGGCACCCTCTGAAGATGAAGCAAACCTGAAACGGACACACTTTTGGAATTCTGCTGCCTTCTCCTTTGCATCTTTCCAAGGAGAGAAGCACGGGGCCACCTCCACTCTGTTCACTCATATACTGGGCCTGTAGCCTTGTTTGAGGACCTTTGTAAAATGCCATCCTGTTAAAACAACAGGACTTGAGCGGGGCTGCATCTGAGTTCTCAGACACCTGCATGTGGACGTGAGTTGAACTCATAGCTGAAGACAGCTGGAGTTCATGAAGAATTGACAGCGTTGTCCTAACTGCCTGATAACGTGGGCACCCCAGTCCCACAGTACCTTAAACAGGTACTCTGTGCTCATAAAATCGACAGAGAACCCAGCCTGGTATTTGAGTACCAAGATCAGCATGTCTCTTATGTTTTTTTCTCTACTATATCCCCAGCACCGTTCTGTGTCATGTCATAGTTATTCAACACACACTTAATGAAAAAAAAAAAAATGAAGTGAATATGTCATGTTTTCACTGCTTTCATAATCATGTTTTAATTTTTACTTTGTTGTGGATTTTGCCTGGGACATGAGAGAAATGTGAGGGGCGAAATTAAAGTGAATAATATTAACAAAAATGAATGGCATCAGCTTCTGGATAGAAACCAGGAGTAACAAAGAGCATTCCGGGCATGTCCACAGGAAGTCCAGGGCGACAGAGCTGGTCGGACCCGAAGTTCTGATCATCTCATGAACCTGTGCCCTGCTGCGGAGGTGGAAACCCTCCAGACCAACGCTGGCCAACCAGGCTCGGCCACAGACATCCAAGAAATGTCTGGAAAACATATGACGCACCCAAACTGTCCAAGGACGAAGCACATTTGACACATTTAGAAGGCCAGAGGCTCAAGCTCTCTCTTCTGGAACTTTGATTCAGCCTCTGCACATCACCTAGACATCACTACTTCGGGCCTCCTGTGTCTGTACCCGGCACACCGAATGTCCCACAGCCCCCGGCACCCTCCTCAGCACTGTATTTATCACAGTGTACCAGGATGCCACTTGTTTAAACTCTGCCTGTGCCAGCTCCAGTGAGGAATAGAAAAATAGAAGGCACAGAGGAGGGAGGAAGGGAGAGAAGGAGACTTTGGTGAACCACAGCGTAAAGAGATGTTCAGAGTACGGCTTCCTTCTGAACAAGCAGTTACAACTCCACTCTCTTCACAGACCTTTGGTAGGTCAGAAACAGAAATCCCACAAAGCTGTCACCAGCCCTGCACGTGCGCGTGCCCTGGAAGCCAGAAGCGATAGCCAGGCGGAGCTTACAGAACATTCTGGTTGGGAAAGAGACCTGCATGAGCATCTTTAAAAAGGAGTCCCTTCAAGCCCCGCCATGCCAGGGCCAGTAACGCTGGTCCTTCCCTGTGTGAGCCCCTGGTTCAACTCCGAAGGTCCTGTCACTTCTCCTAACTCTCTAGATCACCACAGCCAATGTTCCCAGCCACGTCCACCAGTAAGGACGGAATCACCACCGAAACCACGGACACCGTCACAGGGCTCGTCACAAAGGGGACAGGAAAAGCAAGAGCTGCCGGGTGCCGCAGCCTCCCCGGTGTGCCCGCGCGTTTCTTGAATTACAGACACGTTTTCAATCTGTTTTCCGATGCACGCTGAAGCACGGTGGAGAGTGACAAGCGCTCTGAGTGACAATATAGCCTTTCACTACTTAGCAAACGAGCAAAGAGGCCGTCTTCTGGCGACCTCCCGGCCGCCCTGGTGGCCGTCACCGTCACTTGCCTCAGAGTCATTGGTCCACCCCCCTGGTGACCGAGCTGGTGGCGAAGCGGGAGCGCAACGCAAGCGAAGAACACTCGTTTCCACGCTCTTTCCAGATAAAATCTCAAAAGACGCCGCTCCTTCTCTCGGCGCGGACAGCGCCTCCTCGTGCGTCACCCCTCCGGACGCAGCATGTCGGCGAAAGTCACTGCGACGATCACGACGACACTGTCCCCGCCGGCTCGGTCAGGGCGGCACGCCGCGTCCGTGCCGGCGAGCCTGGGAGAGCCGCCGGTCACCGCGCCGGGTGGCCCGGGACCACCGCGGGGACCCGCGCGACGCGACCCCGCTCACCCGCATCCATCCCCGCATCGCTCTAGGCGCCCGGCCCGCTCCACACTCAAACCGCGCCTCGTCGGTCGTCAGGACAAGCGCGGCCGCGGGGACACCCGGACGCGGGGCGCGGATCGCAGGCCCGGGCGTGATCGCCCCAGTGCGGGGGCTCGGGCTACCGGCCCGGCCGGCAGCGGGAACCATTACCTGCGAGGATCCGGGGCCTGTGAGGATCCGGGGCCGTCTGTCTCCTCAGGGACGCGGCGCGTCCGTCAGTCAGTGTCCTCACACACGGGGTCTCGCCGCCAGGGGCGCGCGAGCGGCCGCGCAGCGCCTCAGGCGCCGCGTCAGTCAGTCAGTCTCCTCACACTCCAAGCCTCGCCGCCAGGGGCGCGCGCGAGGCCGCGGAGCGCCTCAGGCGCCGGAAGTGCCCGCTCAGCTCCCAGCCCGGAAGTGGCTGCGGCCTCGGGGCACCGGAAGTTCCGGCCGACTCCCAGCGGCTTCCGGCCTGCGCGCCGGCCTCTTCTACACGGGATAATTTTGGGCACCACAAACCAGAGGGAGGCTGTACAGACATGGCCGGGACCCCACGGGAGCTCTCCAGCGGTGGTGGGGACAGTGAGCGCCACTGTTCGCGTCCCCCTCCACGGGATGGGGTGGGACACGCTCTCCGGGGTCTCTGGCCTGTAGGGTCAGCGCAGCATGTCCCTGGACACAGCGCCCAAGCCCATTTCACCGGAACAAGGGAGCACGCGGTGATCAGGGCATCCCTGCGGCGCTGGGCCTCCCCACCCACAGCTGCTCCTGCTCGGTGGGCAGGTGCCCTGGACGCTTCAGTCTCCTGCTCAGCTCCTGCCAGCCTGCCCGAGACCACCTGCACACACAGTCCACGCGGAGCCCGCTTCTACGCAAGGCCACGTTTTCAAGACTGGAAGAGGCAGCTATTTTGTCTAATTTATGTGAATACCTAGAAAATCAAACAAAATGAAAACACAGAAGAAGATCTTTCTAATGAAGGGACAACCCAGAAAAAAAAAAAAACTAAGGAAACAAAAATAAGTAATTTGCCTGATTAAGAATCCAAAGAAATAGTCATAAAGATACAAACTCAAGAGCAGAACAGAGGAACTTAGAGAGAACTTAAAGTCTGAGGAAGAACCAAGCAGAGCCAAAGAATACAATAACTGAAATGAAAAACACACGAGAAGGAATCAATAGCACCTTAGCTAACACAGAAGAACAGATCGGCAACCTGGAAGACAGACAAGTGGTACTCAACCAATCAGAAAAGCAGAAAGAAAAAGGAGCTTTTAAAAAGGAGCGTTTAAGGACCTCCGGGATGACATCAAGCACTCAAACATTCACATTATAGAGATCTCAGAAGGAGAAGAAATAGAGAAAAGAACAAAATTATTATACCAAGAAATAATGGCCGAAAAGGATTCAAACTGGGAAAGGAAACAGACATCCTGGTCCAGGAAGCACAGATTGTTGCAAACAAAATCAACCCAAAGAGACACACACCAAGATGTACTGTAATTAAAGTGACAAAAATTAAACAGATAATCTTGAAAGAAGCAAGAGGAAAGAAATGAGCTATATACAAATAAAACCCCACAAGGCAATCAGCTGAGTTTTCAGCAGCAACTTTACAGCCAGGACTGGCAGAACATCTTTAAAGTGCTGGGAAAAAAAGACACCATGACCGAGAATAATTTATTTACCTAACGGGTTATCATTCAGAATTAAAAGAGAAAGAGTTTCTGGAACAAGCAAAAAGTAAAGGAGTTAATCACCATTAAACCAGCTTTACGAGAAATGTTAAAGGGTCTTTAAGCAGAAAGAAAAGGCCATAATCATAAATAGGAAAATATGAGACAGGGAAAAACCTCACAGGTAAAGACAAATAGTCACCAAATACAGCAAATCAGACACTTAAAGAGCTACTATAAAAGTTTTAAAAAGTATCAATCTCAACTCAAACTACAATAAGTAGTTAGGAGGTACACAACACTAAAAGATATAAAATATGACATCAATAACACAAAGCACAGAGGGGGTAGTAAAAATGTGGTCCTTATAGAATATATTCAAACTTAAATGCCTATCATCTTAAAATAGACTGCTATAAATTTTTTTTAAATGATGTTTCTAAACCTCATGGTAACCACAAACCAAAAAACCTACAAAAGATATACAAAGAACAAAGAGAAAGGAACCAAAAAAATAAAAAATAAACCACTAAAGTAAAACACCAAACCACAAGGGAAGAGATCAAGAGAAGGAAAAAGGAGTAGAGAACAACTATAAAAATAAATTTAAAAAAATAAAAAGAATTAACAAAACGGCAATAGGTACATGCTTATCAATAGTTTAATTATATGAATTAAATGCTCATCAAAAGACATATTTGCAAATGATACATCAAATAAGGCTTAATATCCAAAATATATAAAGAACTCATATAACACCAAAAAAAAAATTAAAAAATGGGCAGAGGACCTAAATGAACATTTCTCCAAAGAGGACACACAGATGCCAATAGACATGAAAAAATGCTGTGTCACTAATCATTAGGGAAATGCAAATTAAAACCACAATGAGATGTCACCTCATGCCTGTCAGAATGGCCATCATCAGTAAATCAACAAGTGTTGGTAAAGATGTGGAGAAAAAGGAATCCTTGTGCACTGCTGGTGGGATTGCAAAGTGGTGCAGCCACCAAGGAAAACAACACGGGGGTTCCTCAAAAAATTAAAAATAGAATTACCTTATGACCTAGCAATTCTACTTCTGGGTATTTATCCAAAGAAATGCAAAACACTAACTTGAAAGGATATATGCACCCTATGTTCATTGAAGCATTATTCACAATAGTCAAGATATGTCAGCAACCCAAGTGTCCATTGATGGATAAATGTAGTACATACATACATTGGAATATTATTCAGCAATAAAAAAGAATGAAATCTTACCATTTGCAACAACATGGATGGACCTAGAGGGTATTATGCTAAATGAAATGTCGGACAGAGACAAACATCATGTAATCTCACTTATATGTGAAATCTAAAAAAAAAAAAAGCAGAAACACTCATAGATGCAGAGAACAAATTGATGGTTGCTAAATAGGAGGGGTTAATCAAAATAATAAACTAGGTAATGTATGATCTAAATTGTGTTTTGAGGCTCAAGGAATATGCTTTTAAATTTTTCATGGTTAAGCCAAGGTATTATGTTCCAACACCACAGTTTATTCTCAGAAACTCTACCAGAACTCAAAATAATTGAGGTGCAAAAAAATCTTAATAAAATGTGCAATGCCTATGGACACACGTGGGTATTATATAACGTGTCTAACACACGTACGCACACATACCCTTGAGTGGGGTTTGGTGGCTAACATCTTTTGAATCCATCTGGCGTATTCCCCCACCCCTACCATTTCATTGCTTTTACGTGCAAGTGATCACAAACAGTGGATCTAAATTTGGCACATTTCAAGGTCAAATGATGCAGCAAACAGAATTTGACCTCAAACAATATGCCTTTGTCCATTCAGCCATCCGTGTAGACGTGCACACACACTGCACTTTGCTTACTTCAAGTCCACAGACCTCTGTTCCAGAAAGTTACCCGCTTCCCCATCTAATGCTTATAGAAAAGAAGACATCTGGATGTGTTTGTTGCTCCCCCTCCCCCTCCCACCGCCCCTTAACAGCTGTAAGAGCAAGGACGGCATGTTTTTTTTATATTCCACTGGTTCGTGTAGGCACGTAATTCAAAGCAGCTCCAAAATGGACATCGAGTAAAAAAATACCAGTTTTCGAAAGTCTGTAATTATGTATTTACACAAATTACATAATCCTGTGTGTATTTACATACAGTTGCAGGTTATCAAGGAAATCACACAAAGTCATGTTAATGAATGAGATGAAACAGAACAAAAACACGGCGAACTGAAGCCATTCGTTTATCTGCACAACAAGGCCTGGCATGTCCCTCAGTGCTGCCTGGGAGATTCACGTGGCAGATGGGAGGGGGGCTCAGTCGTGCCTGTTTAAGTCTTTGACCAAGGTGCAAGTGTTGGCACTAACGACAGAGCAGTTACGCTGGCTGAGCATCTGTTTGTGAAACCTGGGACCACCCATTCCACAGTAGTTCGGGGCTGCTGCTGGGGCTCTGGGGCTCTTAGGACAAGAACCAGTGCAAACCCATTAGCTGAGGGTCATCACCCCGCTGCCCAACGGGACAACGCCCACTGAACCCCTGAGCCATCTACTCTCCCGGAATGCTTATTTACATAAATTGCATAAGTCAATATTTATTTATTTACAGACCATTACAGTTTATTGTATCAATTGCCAAAAGCATATAACATTTCATTTTTTGTTTCTTTTTTGTTTCTTTTTTTAAAAAAAGTTACCAAAACAAAATAACTGCAAAAGTAGACATTAAAGTAGCATTTTCTAGGAATGCATGGACATTTTAGGGTTTTTTTCACAAATTGTTTCCTTTTAGGCCGATTAGCACCTCCTGCTACTTTAAGATTACTTTTGGCTATCTCCTAAAATCAATGTTTTCTCAGTGCTAAATATTGTACCTATGACCTCCTAGAAACTTGATTCTTCCCTGTGGTCAGATGTTTAATGCTTTTCAGCCAAAACTATTAAATGCCTTTTAGAAAAACTAAAGCCTGAATATGTGCACATTTTAGCAGCAGCAAAGGGTTAAATAATAAATAAGAATATTACATCTTGGAATTAAATGCAGTTTCTGTTTAGAAAGTGAAAAAAAAAAGGAGAGAAATGAAATAAGTAAAGAGAACATTCTGACCTTTATCATAAATCAACTATTTTACATTGCTTCAGCTGCCTCCCCCCGAAATATTTCTTAATTCCAAATGTAGACTTAGTTTTTCCGAAACGCACATCAGCAGGTAGACTCTGCTGTGTGCTCCAGCTTGGACCTCAGAAGGCCACGTGTGCTCATGGCAATAAGTCGTGCGCTCGTACTTCAAAACAGCTCTAACTCACCAGTGACATACCTTTATTTTTCATAGAGAATGTGCATCGGAGCAAAACAAAGTTGGAATATTAAGTTTTAAAATTAGCTACATAAATCTTAACACATTTTTTAACCGTCACTTTCAATTTCCCAACATAGCCGACTAGAAGGTGTTCTATGTGATCTGAGAATTTGTTATAATTTCCTGCTCTTAAATATTGCTTTAAGAATTTGGCTCTTTTCTCCTTAGTACATAGTAAGAAATAGTCTCCCTTGCCCAAGGGCAAGTTGCAAAATTATTGCTACTAAAGAAATATGTATTCTTATGCTTTTCAGCATAAAATGTTAGAAAAGCCTTATAATAGATATTTTATATAGTAACCTCTAAGAAAAAAAAACTGAGCACTTGTGAAGACCTTTTTAAAAACAAAACACAGTCAACAAGTATCATACTTTCCCCCTCCTTGTCAGTATTGATGATTTATTTAGTGTCATTTGCAAGTTTAACTCGGGCGCTACTACCACGCGATACGACAGTTCACACCAAAGGCAATTTTCTACGAAAGATGTTACAATGACCCCTGTGGTGCTTGTATCATTTCACATTTGATAACCAAGTGCACAAAGAAAAAGTTTACAAGAATGATCCTACTAACCTGATCCTTGTCCCTTAAAAACACAAAAACAAAAACCTGTGTTACATCAGCTTTGTTTTTTGTTTGTTTGTTTCTTTCTTTCTTTTCCTTTTCTGAGAATGCTAATTCAGCACAACGTCTGTC
>PVKZ01007164.1:0-25959 GCA_004027375.1 Macroglossus sobrinus | reverse complement strand
GCACAGCATTTGCTGAGATGAAGCGCCAGGGGGAGTGGGCTTGGGGGACGCGTTGTGGTTGACACTGGCGCTGGAGGTGTTTTTGGACCTCAGGTGGAGGTGTGAGCGGGTGTGCGTAATCGTAATGTGTGCAGGTGTGTGCGTAATGTGTGCAGGTGTGTGCAGATTGCACCTGACTCCAGAGACTGGGAGAGTTATGGGGGGGAAAGGGCTGTGAGAGCCCAAGCATAGAGGCTGGATTGAAGCCGTATATCGCCCAGGGGTGTTAGGGACACTGGGACCCGGCCATGCCCAGGTTAGAGGTCAGCAGAGCAGCTGGTGGAAGGACGAACAAGGGGAGCGAAGCCTCTTAGACACAAGTGTCCAGCACTGTTTTGGAAGAAGGGAGAAGGGATACCACCTGCCAGCATCTGATTGGATGGTGAGTGGCATATATGTTATGGGTCGGTGGGCAGGTTCCTGGACCCTCCATAAGTGACCTTAGTCATAGGGTCTCTGCCAATGTAATTAGTTAAGATGAGGTCAGTCTGGATTAGCGTGGGCCCTACATCCGGTGACTGGTGTCCTTATAAGAAGAAGAGAGGACACAGAGTGACACCAAGGAGAAGGTGCATGAAGTGACTGGAGTGATGTGGCCACAAGCCGAGGAATGCTGAGGGCGCCAAGAGAGCCTTCGGAGGCTGGAGGAGGCAGAAGGGTCCTCCCCTGGGGCCTTCAGAAGGGGCTCGGCCCCGCCCACACCTTGACCTTGGACTTCTGACCTCTGGAACCATGAGAATATACCTTTCTGTTGTCTTAAGGGGCCCAGTTTTGTGGTGCTTTGTTCTGGCCTCCCCAGGAAACTGACACTGACAGGTAGAGACCCAGAGCCCCTCCGTGCCCCACGCCAGCTCACCCCAGTGAGTCAGCGCCCTGACCCACTCTGCCTCGCCCCCTCTGTCCCCTCCTGCCCTGAGCCATCATGGCTCGAACGCTGGTGACTCTCCGTGGAGAGGATCTAGATGTGACTTCTGTGTCTGGGGCCCGGGGCTAGAGCCCCTCCCCCTCCTTGTTTCCTTCCCCGGAGAATGGAAGCGATGGCATCGTGGGGCTGTGCGGGTTTAGTTCACACGTGGAGGGCTGTCCACATGCCCGGTCCACATGCCCGGCCCAGAGTGTCAGCTCCGCCAATCACAGCGCCCTTCCCTCCCCTCCACGCCTGGCTCAGAGGCGGGACCCCAGGTGGGGACTGGATCTGTGGGACCCGCCAGGGACGAAGAGCCCAGCCCCCCCGCCTCGAAGGATGGAGTGGCCAGAATGAAGGATGGAGTGGCAGTTCAGAGGGCCATCGGTGGGTCTTGCTGTGTATGAGAATCTTTGCTTGGGCCAGTCTGGGACACACTTACCCTACAACACAAACCACCGTTGATCTGAAATTCAGATGTAGCTGGGCGCGCCGTGTTTTTATTTGCTAAACCAAACCTGGCCGCCGCACTCACCCCTCAGCTCGCTTCTCGCATCTGGAACGTGCAGCCAGGCCCATGACCATCTCACGGAGAGGCCGTGTGACGGCCATGCGGCCGAGGACACACACCCAGCCACCTCCTCGGCGCCTCCGCCCCTCCCCACCCCTACCACCCGGTTCCTTGTCCGCCATGCGCAAAACACGCCTGCTACACCCACGTCCCCGCACGGGAGGCATCAATAACCGTTTTAGGGAGAAAATACAGTTGTCATGGGGAAAAAAAAAAAGAATGGAGTGACTTCAGCATTCGTTAGGCGAGTTAATCAAATGGTCCGGCCGTGCCTGGCTGCTCCGTGGAGCCATCGGGCCCTCCCGATCCACGCTGCGCCAGGCGGTGTCAGCCCTGGAGGGCCTGGTGGGGCCGCAGGGCGCTCTGGGAACGGGTCGTCCCACGCTCGCCCGGCAGGGCGGCTTCGGCCCGAACGCCCCCCACCCCCGCCACGTGCACTAAGACAGAGGAACGCGAGGCTGCCATCGTCTGCTATTCCACCCGGGTTTCGGGGTTCTCCTCTGTGCTAGCCACCCTTAGCAGGCCAGCCACACCAGGTCCCTGTCCTCACAGGGCTGATACTCCAGGCGGGGAGAGGCCCCCAACCTGGCAGCAAGATCTCACAGAGTGACCGGCCGCCTTCCTGGGCTGCAGGGAGCTCTCGGTGCTGCCCTGTTTCCCGGCGGGGCCCGGCACCCCGTTTGTAGGGGAGCCAGCCTTGAGTGAAGCCAACACCGGCAAGGTGACAGAAGGACCCGGGCCTCGGTGTTGTCAAACAGCTGGGTTTAAGGACGCTTGAGTGAGATTTCTGCTTCTTACAGCCTAAGGAGCTCTGATCCGGACAATCCTTTGGTCCGACTGTGTCCGCACACAGGGACCCAGAAGGTGTGTGACCCAGGCCACTGCTGCCCACAGATCCCGCAGGCCGTGAGGAGCTGCAGGGACACGAGAGTCCCCAGGGCCGCCAGTAACGAGAGCATCCCCACTGCCTTTCACACTCATGGGGTCAAGTTTGTGCTCGTCCTTCCCACCACTCACAGTGGGGTCTAGGGACTGACTCTTGGGTCCCTGGGGGAGGAGCCCACCGCTGCGTGACAAGTGTCCCCTGCTCTTCCTCTAGGCTCCGCTGGGCCCCGGCTCCAGCCTGAGCTCTCTGTGGCCTGTGTCCCCGTGGTCCGGGAGGACGTGTGGGGTGGCCCCGTGGCTTGTACCACATGGAGTCCCACGTGGTCCTTGTTCAGTTTCTGGCCTCGACACCTGTCCCCGGGTGGGGTGAGAGCTGGAGGCTGGACATGAGGGAGGGCACACACCCCTTAGGTCACTCTGGGTCCCCACAGGACATGGGGACACTCTCGCCCGGGATTCTTTTTCCATTTATTTTTTTTTATTGTGGTGAAATACACATGACACATCGTTTCCCGCGTCACCCCGCCCCGGCCCACGCCGTCCGCACACGGACGGGGCGTGTGGCGCTCTCGGCTTCTCTGGTTGGAGGCCGGAAGGGTTAACTGGAGAATGCATGGAATTACAGTCAGAAAAAGGCTTTCAAAGACCTGATAAATAAATCACAGCTCATGTTTAATTCAAAGCCCCGCTGTCGACAGAGCACGCGGGAAAGACGCGCTCTTTCAATTAAAACGGCTCCGAGGGGCTTCTCCCGCCCTCCTGGGGCCTCCCGGCCTGGCCCTCTGGCCGCAGGCCCAGGCAGCGAAGGCCAGCGTGCTCCCCCGTTGCCCCGCAAACTTATAATAGCATGCAGACTCCTCATCAGGTCATCTGGGGTCCCGGCCCCAGCTCTCACCCCTGCCACCCCCCACCTGCCCAAATCACCCTTTTCACTCGGAAGCCAGCCCTTGTCACGACGTGAAGTTTTCGTAGCTCTGGCTTCTTTCTTGATGGTCTGTCTCCCCCCTCATCACCCCCCACCCCGCTAGAATGCCACCTCCATGGAGCAAAAACGAGACTCCCCTTGTCCCCTCCGAGTCCCCAGCACCTTGACGCCCCAGGTGCTCCAGTGTCTCCCATGGGACAGAAGGCTGGGCGCCCGCTGGGAGCCACACTCGCTCCCTCTGAGTTTAGCATTTCCGAGGGACGGCAGGGAGGCGAGAGGCGCGGGGTGGGGGGACCCCTGTCTGCGGAGGCCAGCCCCACGCGGGGCACTTCGCAGGGACCGAGCCCCTCGGCCTGACCGGAGCCCGCTCTGCGGACGGACGCACAAAGCAAGGCATGTCGAGATTGAAGTCGCCTCTGCCAGGGCAGGCACTGTCGGAGAGAGGCAGGATTGGGAGGCAGGCCCCGTGCTTCCGGAGCGGGCGCCCTGATCGCTGTCCTAGGAGGCGAGCGCTTTGTCCCCACGGGTGCTGAGAAGGGTGAGTGGCGGTGAGGGACGGCCCCGCCTGCAGCCCGGCGTCCTGAAGTCTCACGGGGCACAACGCAGGCGCCGTGATGGAAGAAAGATCCTCCCCGTGGGCTGAGAACAAATCAGCGCTCCGTCGATGCTTTGGACTGAACCCCGTCCTTTCGCATGTGCTAGGAGCCACGTCCCGTTCCCAGCATGCTCTCGGGAGCGGGGCTGGCGCGGGCGTTCAGCCTCCCGCAGGCGACAACTTCTTAGCGAGGCCACGCGCTCGATGGCGTTGGTCTCCACTGTCCCTGAGAGAAAACCGAGGCCCTCTCGGTTGGGGAACCCCGTCACCCTGCCCGGGAGTGTCGGAGTCAGGAGTTGAACCGCTGACCCCAGAACGGTGCTCTTTCCACCGTCATCCCACACCGCTGGCTGTCACTGTCACCATCAACACGTCCTGAGCGCTGACTGTGTGTCCAGCGTGCGCACCGTTATCGACTCGTTTGGTCCTCATTGCAACCCCAGGAGGCAAATGCCATCTTTGTCCCATTTAAAGATGAGAAAATTAAGGTCCAGATGGCAGAGCAATTGTTTTAAAATGCGGGTTTTATTATTATTCAGATGTGGTGAGGCCCGACAGGTCAGGAGATGATTGCCGTTGAAAAGATGGTTTGCTCCTCACCGTTCCCCAGAGGAGCAGGCGTGCCCTGCCCCGCAGGGCCACACAGAGAAGCTCCAGGGCTGGTCGGGGGGACAGAGGGAGGGGGACAACGCTGACGAGAGCCTTTACGGTGGTTTCTGCAGGCAGGCAGGCCTAAGGCTGGCTCGTCTGGGTCATTTCAGTGGGATCTGGGCACAGCGGTATCTCTGGTTGTCTGGTACTTGGCCCTGGGTGATGAGGTCACAGGGATGGTGGCCCAGACTGTGAGAGCTTATGGAGGAGGGGACGGGGGGTGTGGGCTCAGGATTTGCAAGTGAACAACACACTTGCAAACCAGGTGAGTCCTCTAGCCCTGGGGTGGGC
This sequence comes from Macroglossus sobrinus, assembly GCA_004027375.1. Taxonomy (NCBI): domain Eukaryota; kingdom Metazoa; phylum Chordata; class Mammalia; order Chiroptera; family Pteropodidae; genus Macroglossus; species Macroglossus sobrinus. The sequence goes on along the minus strand of PVKZ01007164.1, from coordinate 21,098 downwards.
AGGCTCTCTCAGCGTCACCAAGGCTCCAGAAGCCAAAACATCAGAAGCACACCCACGGTCACCCGCGGTCACTCAGAACAGGCCTGGAAACCTCCATCAGCCCTCACTCTCAGCCTCCCTGCACCGAGATCTCCTCCACAGCAAAACCCTTGCTAATGCAACATGGAGAGCTCAGGGGAAGTTCCCACAAGCACCAGCGTCCGAGCAGAGACAAGACCGGGATGAAGGTTGCAGGGGGGTGGGGCCGGGCAGGGGCCAGGAAGGCGGTTTGTGGCTTTCCTCAGCCAGAGGAAGGGTCCTCAAGAGGACGGTCATGAGCCATCATCCCTGTGCATCAAATAGTCTTTTCGATATCACGGAAACCAGCAACAGCCGACAGAAATTTGCATCCCTGCACCTAGCCCCCATCACGGAGAACTCACACTGGATCAAAAGGTCCCCACCGAGTGTCCGCCTGGCCGGGCCACACCCCGATGGTGCTCTGACATGAAGTGTCCCCGCCCTGCATCCACGGGATTTGGGACAGGCTGCCAGCAGGGGAAGCACCGCCTGCACTGACTTAGCAACATCTGTCTGAGATTCCCAGGAGAAAAGTTCCCTTTTTGTTGCATATTAAGCCATTAACAGACTAAAAGGAAAAAAGGGACGTTAATTTCCGCCACCACATGCAGACAATATTTCCACGTGGAGGAACCGAGGGGAACGCCCCCGCCTTCCCCTGACAAGTGGGAAGGGCGGCAGGCGTGGGGGCGGGGAAGGCGGCCAGACACGGGAGCCAGCTTGTTCCCTGCAGGGAGGGTCTCAGGACCCTGCACTGTGTCTGCTCAGCTCCCATTTCCGAGTTCCTCTCGGCCTCTTCGGACGAAGCCTGGCTTAGAACCCCGAAACCACACCGGGGGTTCGGTCTCATGCCTCAGCTATTGCCCCAGACCCTTGTCCAGATCTCGTTTGAGGTCACAATCTATGTCCCTGGATATGCTGCCGGCCTCCTGTGTCACTGGCGTAGGGATGGACCCCCCGCCAGCTGTCCGGCCTCTCGCTGACAAGCTCTGGTGGCCCCCGCCAGTCGTCTGCTGTGGGGCCGGCATCCTGGGGCTGGAGACCTTTGCCAACCGCTTAGATGGCCCCGTGACGTTGGTTGAGACCTGGCATCTCTGGGCCTCAGCGTCCTCGTCTGTGAAATGGAGGCGGAAACGTGTAAGGACGGCACCTATAGGTGCTGGACGCGTCCGTCCCTGGGGAGCAGGGTGGCAGCTGCTCCTACTTCCTCACCTGCTAATGAATAACAGGTGAGGCCCGTTCTTCCTGCCCCGTTTGCGTCCAGCAGCCTCACCAGCGCTGGCTCATGAAGGACAGAGTGACTTGTTGGCCTTGCTGCCTGTAGCGCCTGCCCGTGGCTCCGTGAAGCCCCTGCGCTGTGCACGGTGACGAAGCTGCAAGCCCAGGAGGGCGTCTGCCTCCGTCTCCTGCCTTCCCCGCCCCCCTCGGCCCAGACAGAGCATCCTTCCTGCTCCATCTCTCGGGCGCAGGGCTCCATCCCTGCCTCTTCCTGAGCTGGACATCCGCCCGGTGGCTTTGGCCGTCCAGAAGAGCTTCCCCGGGCAGCACCGTGGCAGACCCGGACGGCCCTCGGCAAAGCCTCTTGGCATCGCGGGCGTCAGCCCCCAACACAGCCGCCGCCTTCTGCGTGCCGGGGAGGGTCCAGCGAGCAGTTCAGCACCGACATCTTCTTCACAGGATGCTCAGGAGTATCCCTCTTAGGAAATCCTGCTGCTGGTCCAGGTGGCTCTCCAGGCAGCTGTGAGCTGTCCCAGCCATAACAGCTGCTTCGGGCTTGTGTCACCTCCCCAACAACACGATCTTCCCGGAAAAAAGGAGAGTGGGGACATCGCACACGCGTTTCTGGATGCTTCCCCTGACCCCCTGCTCACACTTCACCGGCCAAGGCGAATGATACAGACTTCCAGGGGGCAGGATGTGTGGGAAGGAGGAAAGCTAGACTGTGGGGAACAGCAGGAATGTGCCCCCCAAGCCAGGAATAATAATAACAAAACCCTCGAAACATTTACTGTGATCCGGCTGCTCTACGGAGCCCTTCACATGTAACTCATTTGAGCTTCACAGCATCCCTGTAAGACAGGTGTTATTTTTATCTCCATTTCGCAGGCGAGAAAACTGAGGCTCAGAGAAATGAAATGACCAGCTCAAGGCCTGCACGGCCGTCCAGCTGGTGCCAGCTCTGGGTGTGTGCACGCAGAGAGACCGCGTAAGGACACAGAGAGAAGCCATCTACCAACCGGGAAGATAGGTCCAATCAGAAACCGGTCCTGCCAACAACTTGATCTTAAACTTGAGGCCAGTGGAACAGTGAGAAAAGAACCGTGTGTCGCTCGAGCTGCCCAGTCCGTGGTGTTCTGGCACGGCAGCCTGAGCAGATGGAGACGCTGAGTAATTTATCAGGTCTGGGCGGGGCTCAGGTGTGGCAGAGAACATGACCCGGACAGAGGGACAGCAATGAAAGCATCCCAGGATTGCATGAACTGGTTCGCGGGCCAGGTGGGCTCCAAGTGGGAGCCCCCCCCCCGACTCTCCTGTGGGAAGCAGCTCCTCTGCAGGGATCTAAGAATCTTGGACCCCTGAGAGGAATGACATCAGGGGCCCACTGAGGAAATGGAAGTTCCTACCCCTGAAATCCTCTGGACAGTCATAACCCTTGGCTTTTGACAAATTGCGTTCATTCTAATGCTCTTTCCCAGGGCTCAGCCCACAGCCCCCGTCGTGGGCATCCTCAAAACTGGGTTACACCACGCACTATTGGAGACTGGTCTCACAATGACTGTTTGTTTGTAAGAAACCATGAACCCAACAAATAATATATTAAATACATAAGAAGTTTATTTGTCTCATGAAACTAGGGTGCTGGGGAAGGCAATCCACTGGTACCATCAAATACCCAGATTACTTCTGCTTTCCTACGCTGCTCTCCTTGGCATGTGATTTTGACCTCATGGCCACAAAGTGGCTGTTGTGCCTCCAGGTATCATATCTGTATTCCACACAGAATAAAAGAAGAAATCTGAATGGCTGAGTCTGCTCCAAGATCCTCTGCCTGGTCCTTTCTGCTTGAATCTCGATGGCCCAAACTGGTCACTTGGACACTTCTAGCTGCAAGGAAGTCTGGCAGGATGAGTGTTTTAGCTTTGGATCCTCTTAAGACGAGAAAAGCAAGGGAAAGGGGTTTGGGAATGGCTACGGGCATCTGATCTTTGCTGTCTGCCAGAGACAGGCAGATCTGACAACACCACTTAGAATGTGACCTTGCACACAAAAAAGTATTTATCTGGACTTCTGTTTATTCATTTGGAAAATGAGGGCAAAAACAGCACCTCTCTCCCGGGCCGCAGTGCCTGGAATACAGTAAGCATTTAATCCATAGTAAGTATCATTATAATTATTATCATAGGGCCACAACATTTACATAAAAGGCAGGCAGCAGGCCCAGTAATGTATTTCTGGAAAATTACTGAACTATCCCGAATTACACAAAAATATATTCCGAAAATCCCTGCGGAGGTAGCTTTGCGTTTACTTGAAGAGGCCTGAGGCTGACGAGGGTGGTAACTGCTAACGTGTTTTCCTTTGGAACAAAACAGGGAGCAAACAGAGAAGGTGGGACATGACCTTCAGCCCCCTGGGGCCACAGCCGCGAGCCTGCCTGACCCATACAGGACAGCGGACCAGACTGGACGGGGAGCGTCCAGCGCTGGGACAACCCAGATGCGGGCCTGGCCGGCCCTTCTCCCCGGTGGAGCCGACTCTCTCCGCCCCATGCCCACTTCCTGTGATGTGTTTGCTTTTTTCTTTAACCAGTAGAAGAAAGAGGAAAAGGAAGCTGGGGTTGCTGGTCCCGTCGGTGGGAACGCCTCGTTTCTGCTCTGAGGGTCACGTGCAGGTGCTGAGGGCCGGGAGCCGCAAACAGGCCTCACTTAGGAGCTGAGGACTGTGACCAGAACGGCCCCAGCTTCTGGGGTCTCCGGGGATGAGAACCAGCGGGTAAGAATTCCTGCCGAGGAAAGCTCTAGCCCCGACTCACCTGGCCCAGGTGAGCCCCTGAGGGGCCGTGGCTGAGGGTGGGAGGCAGGGCCCCTGTGGTCCCTGGCCCTGGAGGAGTAACGTGGACGTGTCCCGGTGTCCTGCACAGACATATCCCCTGTGGGCCGAGCGTGGTGTCTGGGACGTGGCAGGTGCTCTGGAGATTTCCATTAGGGTGGGAGGCGGCGGGTACAGCTGAGCTGGCCTGGTGCTCAGCCTGCATCGTTCTGCTGAGTGTTCCTCTGTCCCGCTCCCCCCAGCACTCCTGCAGTGGGAAGATCTATGCAGGACTGGACAGAACATCGTGCCTGGTGAGGTCATTCACCCACAATGAGCACACATTGAGCGCTGACTGTATGCACCGCCCTGGGCCAGACAGGGCTGCTGTCCAGGGCTGGAGACTCCGGGGCATCTGTATGCAGAGCTCGTAGTCCAATTAAAATCCGCTGGTTTTCACGTCTGGCACGTTTTTCTTAGAGATGACTTGGAATTAGTCACTCGGAGAGAGAGACACAAAGGAAAAATTAAATTAGGAGTATTAGTGTCCTGATGGCAAATCAAACAGACACCAAGCAGCTGGCTCTCTGGGGAATCAGCTGCTGCTTGCAGGGTTGGATTTGGGGAGGGAGGGGACCGCAGGTGGTCGCCCGGCACACGTGACCTGTCCCTGGGGAAAGCTGGGCCTGGGGATTACTGTCCGTCAGTCTGCCCTTCTCCCAGCCAGCCCCGGGGCCTGTGCTGGGATCGAATATGACTCATTTATCTGGTCACTTATTCCTTCTTGAGGACCCTCAGTGACCTGAGTTTCTTGGGATCTGGCTATGGCCTCTGCACAGGGGACTCTGGGCCCAGCTTGTCCAGCTGCAGGGACCCTGAGTCTCAGACGGCTTCTCCTATAGGTCCCAAACCACCCAAGAAGCTCACCTCCCTCCGGGCCCCTTGGGTAGAAAAATGCCTCTTGAATCCAGGCCCAGGCATCGCACTCAGGGCCTGGGGCTCCCGAGGGCGTCCTGGTCCCCTCCTCTCTTCCCTGCTGCTTCGGGTGCTCCCTGCTCCAGCATCTGAGGCCCAGAGTGTCCACCGGGGTTGCAGGGTCCTCCCTTCCGTCCCCTCTCCGCCGCTGGCGCCGATAACACCTCCCCACAGCGGAGTCATTCTCCAGTGTACGTAGACGCTGCGATAAATGACTTTCAATTTTTTTTTTTTTTAAAAAGTGTGCCCGAATTAATTCACAGTCTCTCTGTGTCCTCAGCGGGTATCTCCATCGGCAGGGACTCAGAGCACCACCGCCACGCCTGGCCGTGCGGGTTTTCCTGGACGGGAGGCGGGGAGGCTGCTCCCAGGCCCGCCTCCTTCACAGGTGGTATCGGGTTTTCTGGAAGAGCTGACACCACACCTGGGGGTGAGGGCTGGATCCCCGTTCTGCAGAACAGCGGGATGTGGTGGTGTCCTCGCTGGATGTCGCTGGTGTCCGGGCGACCCCCTGCGTCTCAGCTTCAACCTTGCAGCTTCAGACGTGGGGAGCCGCCAGCACGCAGGGCCCCAGCGGGCCCGCCATGCACACCTGTGCAGGTCGTGGTCCCAGAGGACCCTGTCCATGCACACAAATTCTTTTTTCCAGAACATTACCGATTTTCTCCTATTTTCACACTTGCGGACTTGCTGTCTGCCATCTGTCTCCCCCACAGCGCCGAGCCCCAGGATTGCCAAGCCCTCGTCACCTCGTCACCGCTGTACCCAGCACCTCGCTGAGGCTGGGCCTTCCACGCGGCCCCCAGAACGTGGCTCGAGTCCCCCCCCCCCCGCCGTGGTATAAATTCTCTGGTAACCACATACAAACAGCAAAACGAATCAGAGGATTTGTAAATGTGCACAATATACATTTTATTTAACCCCAAACATTTCAAACATTTATCATCCCAACACATAATTGATACCAGAATGCTTCAGGAAATACTTTACACTTTCGGCACCAAATCTGGGAAACCTGGAGTGTCCTTCACGCTCCCTGCGTATGTCCACGCAGGCTCGAAAGCTTCACCAGAAATACTTGCTCTGCATTTAGACTCCATCAAACTTTCCATTGGAAGAGGAGACTCAGAGGGCCTGGTCGCTCCCAACAGCCCGAATAATTTTTCAGTAACTATATCAAGTATCTACGCTAAGATCTAGATGAATCGAAAACAAACTAGACTTAAAACGGAAGAGTGCAGCTCCTCCGTCACACTGGCCACGTTCTGGGTGGCCATCAGCCATTGTCTGGGATGTCACAGTTAGAGAAGACCCCACTGGGGCAGGCCAGGCCCTTCCCCGTCTCTGGGGCACGGGCCCTTACTGACTCGAACCCTTAGCTCCCCCTCTGAGGGGCTTGGGGTCTGGGCACACACTCCACATGGCCCCCAAAGAGCTCCTCGTGAACCCTGCAACACTTTCACAAAACCCAGACAAAATTCTGCAGATAAACGTGGACGAGAAAACTCAGGCCCTTCCCAGCTGGGAGCGAGAGGGCAGATGGATTCAGCCCCGCCCTCCAGATCTTTGCTCTCTGGATGGAGGAGGCTCACGACCTAGAAATTCCAATCAGCTTTCCAGAGACGATCGCTTCCAAGAACCCAGGCCAAAAAAAAAAAAAAAAAAAAAAAGCAAAGTCTGAGGCAGGACCCTCTTGAAGCGTCTCCAGGACAGGGCCACCCATCCACCTGGTTCACTCTGGGGACACCCGCAGGTGGCGAGCCGAGGGTCGGCCCTCGCAGCTGGCGACAGACGGCTGTTCTCACTTCTTTCTCTCGATTCCGAGACCTAGATCTGCCTGTCTGCATCTGTTCTCAGCCCCAAACACATAAATAATTCATCCCCGAAGCGGCACATGCGCTGGCATTGCTTAGATTAAAATCCCTAAAATATGTATCTAATTAGGATTCGGTGAGGCCGTGATCGACCTCCGATAAACACTGGAATTAAAATAAAATCTAACGCTCTCAGGCGACAGCCAACGACGCGACCCAGAGGTTCTCTGACACCAACCCCTGTCCCTGCGGGCGTCCCTAACGAGGGGTCCGGAGGCGATGGGCGATGGTGGCAGGGTTTTCGTAGCTAAGGCTGGCCGAAGCCGCCTAATTACCGTGTTAGGGTCGCGGCCGCACCTGCTTCCCGGGCTTGCGGAGCTGAGGGGCTGTGCTATGCAATATTGATGTCTCCTGCAAAATGCACGGAGTAATCTGTGCTGATTGGGGCGTTCGGTGGTGGTGTTGGCGGGGGCAGAAGGCCCCCCTCCCGGCCTCCGCCCCCAGCCCCCACGCTCGGGCCCAGCCGTGGAGCCGTGGGGTGGGGCTCGCCCCCGCTGGCGCCTGGCCGGGGAATTTGGGTCAGCGATGGGATTAAAACTCCATTTAAAGATGCTTGGGAACATATTTCTCTTCACGCCTTCCCTCGAAATCCTTACAGGTGTCCTGGGAGGACCTGCATCACGTGCCTGGTAGGAGCTAGAGGAAATGGGGGGGAGGGGACGAGGTGGAGATGGTAGAATTGAGGGGGGTGGGGCACCCCAGGAGACCCAAGGTTCTGCTGACCTCCCCCCTCTCCTTCCTTTTCTTCCTCCTTTCCTCCTTCCCTTTTGTCTTCCTTCCTGTGACACTGAATAAGGACCTGTTATTATGCACTGGGCAGGAACAAAAATGCTAAATGACACCCCGTGTGATCACAACAAAGCGGGTCCTTGTCCTCAGGGTGTCACAGGGCTGGGACAGTTCACAGTCCTGCTCAGCAACTGCTCGAGCCCCCTCTGCTGCCCCCACATCTCGAAGTCCAGGGAAGTGCAAGTTTGGACTCTTGCTGGCCCAGCGCCCACTTGGGGGCGGGCAGAGTAAGGACGCTGGACTTCCGTCCGGCATTCTGACCCTGCGACCATGGTCACGCCATTTCTTCATCCGTCCATCCATCCATCCCAGCAGCCGGCCAGCGCCGGCCGTGGCAGGCGCCTGTGCTGGGCGCCGGGGAGGCGGCCATGCGAAGTGGTGACTCCAAGCTGCGGGGAGGATGGTGACGATGGCAGGGAGCAGCAGCAGGCGGAGGCCTCGTGCTCGGGGAGAAGGCGGCCGGGCGTTGGGGGCCAGTCGGCATGGAAATAATGAGAGCGAGCGAAGGCTGCTCAGAGCCTCCTCCAGCATGTCGTCACCTGTCACAGGTGTTCCACAGAGACTCAGGGGCCGGCGAGGGGTGCGGAGTCCGCAGTGCACCGAAGGGAAGGCTGAGATGCGCCCCGTTTGGAGGCTGGCCGCCAGCTCGCTAGAAGCGGGGTGCCGTCCGTGATCGGTTAGGGGAGCAGACTTTACTTTTCTCTGGTTGATTCTAAACTGGATGCGGGAACAACAAAATTAGGGGAGCCACCAGGCGCCGAGAAAGCCCCAGCCACCTGGGCTGGCTGCTGCAGGTCATAGGTCAGAGTCTTGTGTTCACACCTGGTCTGGCCACCGCTTGTACTTCAGTCTCTTGTCCCCGGATGCCCCGTGCAGGGCTTCGAGCGAGGGCAGGCTGGTGAGCGCTAGGAGGATGGAGGTGACAATATGGGGACGGTGCCTTGGGAGGAGGGGGATGTGTGATCACACTTGTCTGGTCACGCGTCCAGGAGCCTGAGCCAGGGACAGGATGGATGACGGTTATTCCGTGAGGGATTTTGGGCACGGGGTGACACAGAGACACTCCTAGCTTCCATGCGACAGCCTGGGTGTCCCTAGGGACAGCTCTGCAGGTGTGTGCGGCCACGTTCTCCACCTTGCCTTGGCCAACGTCGTCAGCACCTGTCTCAGCTGCAGCGGATGCTGAATCCACAAAACTCGTTTGGCTGAACGCAACGGGCAGGTTGGAGCCACAAGGTGGGCCGGGATGTCTCTCAGTTAAACTGTCACAGTGTGGCACCTCAGTAGCTTGCGTAAATGACCAAGGAGGCCGAGGACATTCGCTGAGCATTCTCAATTTGCTGTTGTGCAAATGGATGAATGAATGAGGGAGGGAATGAATGAATGAATGAATGAATGCAAAGCTCCTTCTTCCAACCAGGGCGCTTCTTTGCAAAACAAGAAGCCAGCTCCCTCGGTGACTGACTAGGATGTAATTTAAGTTCCTCACGAGCCCTTGAGTGCGTTTCCTAATTAGGGACCGGCAGCCCATTGCTACTTAGAGGACAAATACCTTCCTTGTTGAGTGGAGCTGGGACGGTGATTTACCGGCGTAGAAACGAATGGGACAGCGCAGCCGCCGGGTTGTACGTGCGCTGTATAATACGGGTGTAATTACAGCACGCAAAGCTGGAGAGCGTGCTTTGCACAAATGCAAACGCATACCAAAGCCACAAAAACACACGTGGGCGTTCCAGCCCAGGTGTGTGGAAGCAGGCGTGATGGGGGTGTGCTTCCCGGGCCCGGCTGATCTGGGGTCCCCTCTGTTACTCCCCAGTCTGGCTCTTCCTCCTTCAAGCCAGGCAGTGCCCAGTCTTGGCAGGCACCCCACGTCTCGACTGCGAATGTCGCTGGAGTCCCCAGGCCGGCGGTACGAGCGTTTCTGGGGCTTCTGGTGGCTCCCGGCCAGGCTGTCGGTTAATCACAGGGCTTAAAACGGGATCAGACACCATCTCCCGTTAGCCCTCCTAATCTGGCAATTTCGCAGAAGGCCCGTGGAGTGTCATTCGTGGCATTAATTGTAAAACCCTTTACCAACAGGCTCTGGACGCGAGCGGGAGCTTTGGGGAGCCTGGCGGGCAGGAGTTGGCAGCAAGCCTGTTTCCTCCTCCGAGCCCCATTTCTTTATCTTTAAACGAGGGGCCTGGCCCAGGTTCTCTCCTTATAAGATCCACTAAAATCCTAAAGGCCGCCGGGGACTTAGATGACCGCGGGAGACCCTGGGCACACCAAGCCAGGTTGACTCCGCCGGGCCCCGGGCGTGGGCTCTGTGAGACACGGCAGAGAGCGTCCCTTCTGGGGACGAGCTCGGGCGTGTGGGGTGGGTGGACTTCAGTGTGAATTGCCCAGAGCTTCGCGGCTGATCATGCAGAAGCAAAGTCCCACCGTGTCAGCTGTCCTCAGGGGAGGCCGTGGGGAGGGGCCCAGACTGTGTGGAGGTCTCTGAGTCCCTCAGGGAGGGGTCGGGCTGGCTGAGAGGAACCTCGCCAGCTGGATGGGACTTGCTGGGGTACACAGGAAGAGACGAGACATTCTTGGAGAAGGAAAGCAGCGTGGGCAAGGGTTCACGAGTGGGAAAGGCACAAGAACCTTTGGCTCGTGTGTCGGGCTGGAGCAGAAGTTTGTATGGAAGAAACAAGTCACAGCCGGACACGCCTGGCACGGCTCGGCCCTCTGTTAAGAAAACTGATGGGAGGGGAGGAAAGTCTCCAGTGACCAACTCAGGACACTGGGGCTGGTCGGCTCAGAAGGGAACAGGTATCCTCTCCCAAGGAGCCGACCTACGGCAGGGGCGGGGCCTAAAGGGGGGTGTCCTCCTGGTCTGCGGGGACCTGTCCCCCTCTTCTGGGACGCTCCACCTGCCCCAGGAAATCAATTCACTCCAGACTTTAGGTTGATTTGTCCCAACTCGTCCCAGGATATTATTGCTCCAGGCAGTGTCCAAAGAGGAAACCAGCACAACCAGTTTAGAAAGCCATCAGCAGCACCTCCGAGGGCCACCCTGCCCGGCGGCCAGCAGCTCCTGCTCACGCGTGCCCGGGCTCCGGCGGCTTGCACACCGGCGTTCCCTGCAGCGTGAATAGCTCCAAACAAGAAAAAAACTCAACGGTCCATGGACGGCGAAAAGGGTGGCATATTGTGGTTCGCTGGCACAATTGGACAACCACTGGGCGGCAGCACGGGACGAAGAAGGGAGACACAGCAGCCTCATTGAGGCTCAGAGGCGGGACCGTGAGCCAGCACAGCCAGACACAGGCAGCCGTGACGCACGGTGGCTCTCTCAAGTTCAACTGCAGGCCACGCTATTTATTCGACGGTGACAGAAGGCAGGATGGCGGCCACCCCTGCACGGGGGCGCTGACGGGGGAGGGGACACGCAGGGCCTTCCAGGAGACGGAAATGGGCGGTGGCCACCTGGGTGTACGTGCGTGAAGATTCTTGGAGCTGTTCTCGTAAGGCGAGCTTCGCTGCAGGTAAGGTCAACCTTGAGAAAAACGGAAGGGAAAAGGATGAGGGAATGGTGCGTCGCGAAGAATGTAACCTTGGCCTTTGCCCTCAGCGCCGGGAGGTGGTCTCCACGCCCTTGGCATAGCCTGCCTAAGTGTGTCTCTGTTTACCTGGGGACCTCGGGCCACTGTGAACAGTTTAACAAAATGAGGTAGGGTGGGGGGCTTTGGGTCACACGGGGTCGGCTTGACTGCAGACTGAGCTCAGCCGCATGGGGAGTCGGCCGTGTCTACATGATGGAGCCCCAGTATCTGCGATACTCTGTGTGTGTTGTCACATGTCGTTGCTGGGAGAGGCTGACGCCGTCCACACCCGTTGTCCAGGGGGCAACCAGAAGCGCCACGTACGAAAATTTCCTGAACTCTGCCCCGTGGACCTCAGCCTCTCACTGATTTTAATCGGTATCCTTGCCCCCTCGTACACCCCGACTGTGAGTGTAACAGCGCCCAGTGAGTTCTGAGTCCCTCCAGGGAGGTATCAAACTGAGGGTGGTCTTGGGAACCATCGGTGACAGGCGTGAGCGTGGTCCTAGTGCCTTAACTTTGCAGATGACTGGCCCCAGGGGGCTCCCCCTGGAGTACATGAGGGAGGACCGGAGGTGTCCCGTGGAAACCTTAGCAGTCGCTACTCCTTGCAGACAGACAGACACATTTCTGATCCACTGACTGACGGACCCCCCCTTGGGGCAATGGCTCTTTGATCCTCATCCTTTGTTTGTGCCCCTGCGTCTCCTCCCTGGTCCTGTGTCCCCCGAAGAAAAATACGCATCTGACCAAGAAGCTGCTGAACCTGGTTTCCCTAGATTTCCCATTGGGCATCCATCCTCTGGTACCCACAGAATCTGCAAAAGCAAATAAGAGCGAAGATAATTTATTGGGAGAACTGTAGATAGCAAATAATTATGTGTATCTGTTGGTTTGTTTTCCACATCTGGTCACCAGGCCAAAGAAACATAATTAATTTCTCGGTTCCAAAGAGACAATTCTGCCAATGATACACATCTTTAATTAGCCCAACTCCACAATCGTGCTCTCGTGCTTTATTTCAGCGAGCTCGGCGCTGACACCTTAATGGAAGACGGTGCCAGACTCTGGGGTAAGAATGAACGGGATTGCAAAGGCCCGGAATGAAAGCCGTTTCTTAAACAAGATAAGGCCTGGGCTTTCGTTCCAGGAGTGATCTAATAAGTCGCATATCGAAGACGGAAATGCAAATGAGCGGAGAGCGAAGTAGAATCCATTAGGAGAAAAGAGCAGGGAGATAAAGGGGTAGGAGCCCGTCTCTAGTAAATCATTTTGAGGGTCTATTTTACAAATCGTGGAAAATCCAATCCAAACTAGCTTGAGCATAGGGAACGTGAGTTATCTTACGAAACTAGAGAGTCCCCGCAACAGGCTCTGTCCCAGTTTCTCTGCCGTTCTCCGGTCTCCCTTCCTCGTGCTGATTTCCCTCATGGTCACAGAATGGCTGCTGAGCGACCTGCGGCTGCAGGCGTGTCCTTCTCACGGTGGGCGGTGGGGCAAGGGCGGGGAGGAGGAGCGAGGGAAGAGCTTCCCACGACCATCAAAGATTGCTGCGTTCTGCTCCGTCCACCCCGTGGCGTCCCCAGAGACTGTGAGTTGTCTGAAAGGGTAGCAGCCTTCGTTCTCCTAAGACTTCCTTAAAGTCGGTTTTATTGAGATGCGATTTACACACAATAGGATGTACACCCTTCTGTCTGATGAGTTTTCCATTTTCTGGCTACTTCACAGCGTGTGGCTTATCTGTTCTCCCGTCGATGCACATTTATTTGGACTGTCTCTGGTTTCAGGAATAAAGCTTTCGTGACCATTCCAGTACGAGAGAAACAGACATGTATTTTCATTTCTCTCGGATAAACACCCAGAAGTGGAACCATCGAGCGGGGTGGCTTCCTCTGTGAGCTTCCAGACTGTGTTCCGAAGTGGGCGGACCACCCTACCCTCCGGCCAGCAACACAGGAGAGTTCTAATCGCTCCACGTTCCTGTCGAGGCGTGGCGTTGTCAGTCTTAAACTTTAGCCACCGGAGCGGATGTAGAGGAGCGTCTCACTTGGGTTTTAATTTGCAATTCCCTGACAAAGAACAATGCTCATCGTCTCTTGTGCTTTCCTTGGCCACGCATGCATCTGCTTTTGTAATGATTCTGTTCATACCTTTTGAAGCCTGCCTCCCACACAGACCAAAAAAGCCTGATGGTCACTTTTACCAGCTTCCCTTGCAACGAACCTGGAGTCATGTGATCTAGGTGTGACCAATCGGAGGCATCCAGCCCCCCTCTGCACCTTGGGGGCTGGAGACTGGAATCAGGGAGGCCCATAGAGTCCCTTTTAGCATTAGCGGGAACAGTATGCCGTGATATCAACGACCACGAACGTTGGCCAGTGACGGTGTCCAGTGTCAAATCAGCCCGCCGGATTTTGGGGGGAATCCAGCAGCAGGGGCTTCACCAGGCCAGGCCTGTGGCTGACCCCGAAGCAGCCTCTCGGTCCCTGCCTGTAACTCTGGAGCCACACGACCAGCTTCCCAGCTGGCATCGGCCACGTCCACCCGCTCTGTTTCTATCGGGGCCAACCCTGAGCATGGGGCAGGTCGCTTTGTCGATCCGTCCCTGCGGAGAATGGAGTCTGCTGAATTCCTGGTGCGTGGAGAATGGCCAAGATTGTGACTTTCCTCGGGTCGGAGTGCGCCCCGATGAATTAGCATGCCCCTTGTCGCTGAGGCCGTTTCAGGCCTGGCTCGCTTTCAACTTCTTTGCCCAAGGGCTCGACAGTAAAAAGACACTGTTGTTGAAAATGAAATCTTCGAATTGCCTTTTTTTTGAAGAGGGCTGTCCCCCATGGCTTGGATCTCTGCCCTCGTGTGCATTCGGATTTGGGGAATCAATACCGCAGCAGAAGTATTTCTTTTTAATCATCTGATAGCATGCAAATCCATTGTCCATTTCCTCACTTCTCTCCCTTAGCGGACCTCAGCACCTCTGACAAAATAAGAACAAGCTAATCAAGGCTCGGCGACGGAGGAGACAGCTGTCGTTTTCGCCACGGCCTGTCCCTCGGGAATTAGTCATCGACTGTGCCCTGAACTGCCTGCCTTAGGAACCACAGGGGACGGCACTTCTCAGGTGTGGGTCCGGGGTTGTTCCGGGATCCGAAGCTTAGAGGATGCAGGGGACCCTCTTTAAGAAGAGAATATTAAATCATCATTAAAAATTAGGAGCAGGTGTTGGGACGAAGCTTTGCGAGGGAGGGAGAGCCTGCATGCCGTGAGCTTCACGGCACACCTGTCCCCTGCTCCCACCGCGGCCCTTCCAACATCAGCAACAAATTCCAGCTCTTCGAGCCTCTGATGCGAGGTCGAGGTTCACCTGTCGGTGGATCTGGGTGTAACTTTCCATTTCTTGCTTCTTCCAAGGGGTGGGGAGGAATCCAGCACGTTCTTGCTGCATCGTCTGACCAACTGTGTGTTTCTTGTCATCTCTTAATAGATTTCCGACCTGGGACAGTCCGTTAGCCTCCTCCCCGTGGCCTTGGTCTAGCTTTAGGCTAAACCTGCCGCCAGAACTCTGGGCTTCCTCCACTTTGGCCTGATGCCCAGACGACAAGGCGTGCCCGAGGCTCAGGGACACAGGGGACACAGGTTTGCCCGCTCTGTGTTCAGGAGCAAGGACAAGTTAACAGAGCCACCTTCGTGAGCCCCCCACCACCCCCGCCGTGGCACGGGGCTGCTCTCGCTCCTTCTCAGCTAAGACGCCTCCCTCCCGCCCTCCCCAGTAACTGCTCCATCTAGCGAACGAGGGGCCTGGCGGGCCCCGTCTTACGTGACTGTGCTGTCACCTCCCTGTTTCAGCACGCGTTTTGTCCACGTGGAAGGACCCTCCAGCTGTCTCGCAGGCGCAGATGACACCTTGCCCTGCGCTCTGCTCACGTCCGGCAGCGCAGGCCTGCGGTCTGCGTGGCGTGAGGGGCGGGAGCTGTGTCGAGGACCCCGGCACGTCACGCGGAGGGCACGAGCCGCTGAGCGGATGAGCGACCTCCACACCGGGGCCGCGATGTCACAGAGGGGAGGGTCTTCTCTTCAGGGACCATGTGTAGACTTGGATATAGTTACAGTGAGGCCAGCCACATGCCCCCCCAAAGGTGGCTGCAGCACGATCTCCGTCCTGCCCACGACCTCGTGTGTGACCTTGCCTCTCCCCCGCCAAGGACTCAGCGTCTAACTCCTCTGCCCTTGAACCTGGACTGGCCTTATGACTCGCTCTTAACCCATGGAATGGGGGGCTCTCGAAACTCTCCCTCTCTAGATGGTGCTTCTCTGGGCCCTCCCTGCATAAGTTAGCGATGAGGAAGCCATGTTTAGGTGTTCCAGAAAAATAGTTCCCGTTGAGTCCCGCTGTCGAGATGTCCCAGGCTCAACAGCAGAAGTTGTGTGTGAAGAAGCCTCCCATCACCCTCCACGGCTCGGGTCTTCCTGGCTGAGGCCCCAGACACGTGCAACCAAGACTGTGCCCCGTCTTAGCTCCAGACCCAAAGATGGGAGTCGAGAAGGGACACACACCGGGCTCTTAACGTGAGTCAGAGATGAGAGAAGAGGGGAGCGGAAGGAATGACAGTGACAAAAAAGGTTCCGTGATACAACGTGCGCGAAGGTGACCCCATCTGTGAACCCACGCGTGCATCAACGCTTAAAGAGATGCGTAGAATCACGGTCCTCCAAATGTCAATGGTGGCATTCGGACAATTTTTCTTCCTCGTTTTATTATATATTGTTGCGATTTCTTTGGCAATGAGCATGGACTTTTATATTATCAGAAAGCAGAACTAAGCTATATTTATTAGGGAAAAAAAATGTTTAAGCCGTCCTGGCTGAGAAGGGCATCATACTTTCACTAGTCAGCCACCCCCTAGCTCACAATCTATAGGGACCTCTCAGTTATTCACGCTTTCCTGGACCGGGGCTCCCAGCATGCTTCTCTGGGGTGATATGGGGGCCTCCACCCCACCTGCAGCCCCACCCCTCGAGGGGTCCTCTGTAAGTCCCAAAGTCTGCCCGACTGGCCAGTGTCACACTGGATGCAGCAACCACCATCCTCGCCGTCCAACAGAACCTGCTTTTCCTTCCAGAAATGGTAGAAAGAAACCAGAAGAGGCAGATCTCAGAAGCCTGCCTGCCTGCTGTGTTAACACCTGCCTCTGGGTTTTTTAAACAGTTTACCGAGATCTAATTCATACTCCCTACGAGACACCCACGTAGAGTGTGCCATCCAGTGATGCGTGGTGTGTTACGTTATTCAATTTTTTTAATTGTGGTAGGAAAAATATATATATATATATATATACATATATATGTAAAATCTGCCACTTCAACCATCTTTGCGTGTACGGCTCAGTACATCTACGATGTCATGCAACCACCAGTGCCGTTTCTAAAACCTTTCCGTCGCCCCAAACTCTGCCCCCAGGAAGTGACCGCCCACGTCTCCCCCTCCCCCAGCCCCGGGAACCGCTCCCCCTCTTCCTGTCTCCACGAACTGGCCTTTTCCGGGGGTTTCGTGGGCGTGGAACCGGACGGCGCCTGATCTTCTGCGTCTGGCTTCTCCCGCATCCTGAGGTTTCGAGGTTCGTCCGCGTCGTGGTGTGTGTAAGGGGTTCCTTCCGTTCTACGGCTGCATAGCACCCCGTTGTCTGGTGCTGAGTGTCGGTCAGCCGCAGGTGGGCGCTGGGGTTGTTTCCACCTTTTCTGCCACTGGCTTTTTTTTTTTTTTTTGAGTTCTAAGAGCGTGTTTCTCTTTTCATTACCTTTTTCCTTGATCAAGACTCAAATCTGCCGCGGGCCATTTCAGGAGAGATGAGGCAGAGCAGCTGTGGATGAAGGAGGAGGAACCAGGACCGCTGGCCCACACCTGTCCTCGTGTCCGGTGGCTCCAGCCTGTGGCTGACGTAGACTCCGGGACAATCCTAACGTCCCCCCCCCCCCCCCCCCCCCCCCCCCCCCCCCCCCCCCCCCCCCCCCCCCCCCCCCCCCCCCCCCCCCCCCCCCCCCCGCCGGGCCGGTCTCTCTCTCCCTCCCTGGAACTCAGGCTCCTCGTAGCATGCGTCCATGTCGGGGTGCTGCCCGAATGAAGTGGGAAATCCAGAGAAAGCATTCACCCAGGGTCTGGTCCACGGTGGGCACAAAATGCACGGCAGCCGCGGGAGCCAGGCCAGGCTGCACCTGGCAGCTTCCACCTGCATCCCGCCATCTGGCACCATCTGTGTCCCTCTGCCTGTCGCTTTCCTGGCGGCCAGGGCCTGCCGTGACGGTGCTCAGAGCGTGATGGATGTGCACGGATAAGCCATCTCCTCTCCACCAGCCCTCAGCCAACAGTGTGTGAACACCGGCTCTCTCTCACGATGGGTGGGGGGACTTCAGGCCCGAGTTCCACAGCTTTTCCCGGAGTCCCCAGTGGGACGAAGCTCCAGTTGTCCACGGCGGAGGCTGGCTTGTCACTGCGCTTTAACACCTGGTCTCCTTCCTGTTCCTTTCTCATCTTCTCACTCTTCTATTGGTACTCCCTGTGCCTCCCGAATAAACCGCGTGCACTCGAATCTCCGTCTCAGGGTCCACTTACAAGCAGAATTCAAACTAAGACATTATTATTTAAGTATTATTCCATGTGGTCTCATCTCAACCTCCGCCTCCTCCAGGAAGCCCCCCCTGGCTGCACCCACCACAGGGACCAACCTCTGCTTACAAAGTCCCAGCACTTGCTGGCCGCGGCCCTCATACTTCTCTTCATCACGTCTGCCTTATTTTATTCCGTGTTTCATCAGTTGCATATAGAAGATGCTAATTCCATGGCTGGGCCCCAGGGAGCCGACAGCTCGCACGCTCTGAATCCGTGATGAAGCCATCCGGCCTTTGATGGAGGCAGAAGATGAAACGCAGGCCGCTGCGAATCCCGGGGAGAGGGGCCGGCATGCAATATTTAAGCCGCCCTTTCATGAAAGGGAGCCACGCAAACTCTTAGCATCCACGCTCCAGAAAGTCCAACTCGATTTCAAACTCCGACTGCCGTTTGCGTGCACTCCGAGTTTTTACGTCCTTGATATTTTAATTCACTTCCTTTCAAGGGTTCCAAGGCCCAAGTGCTATCGTCAGGTGCTCTGGCGAGAGAAAGGGCATGACAAGTGGGGGGCTCATTGCACTGTCCCTGGTACTGTCCCTTCCAGGTCAGTGAGGCTGGCGACCCCTCCCCTGTGGAGACCTGTGATCCCTGAGGTGGTGTTGGCACAGAGCCCAAGCCATCGGTGGAAAAGCGTAGTCCACCTAGGATAACGAAAGACTGATTTTCACACGATTCAGGTGATTACCCATCTTCGGGGCTCACGGACGAGCACTTAGCCATTCGTAATAAACAGAGTCGCGGTCTGTCACTGACATCCCACGTTGTCCATGGAAGGAAAGAAGGGCTGGCTTCCTTTTCACCGAAGGCTCCAGAAATAATCGGGAGTGTGAGAAATACTGTTTCATGGCCAACGATGTTCCATGGGTCATGAGTTGCCATGAAAGAAAATACTTCCACTGAATCGTGTTCTGGGAGAACCTAGCCGACCCTTGGACACCAGAAAGAAGGATTTCTTAAAATAAAAGCATCAAGGCAATTTCACTTAGTGAGAAGTGATTTCTCCTCCATGCCCTCAGATCGTTAACAGCTGGGATGTGCGTTCTCGAGGCAGTAAAAATTAATCACATCATGTCCAGGACGTCATGGAAAGGAATATTTCATGTGGTCTCAGTTATTTCAGACAGAAAAATGTAGTCAAGCATTTAAATTAAATAAACGGATTGCTGTTACAGTCATTATCCAGGAATGATTTTGTCACACGGCAAAGGAAATGCATTAAGGATCTGAGCAGCTGTTTCTCGGCTTAATTTTAGAGTGTTTCAAAATCTGGGACATGCTTTCTGTGTTCTGGTTAGATTGCAAGTTGCAAAATCGATGGAACTAGCCCATAATGCAGGTGTCCATATCATCAAGACATATGGACACTTCCACTTAAAGGGTGCCGTTCGGGCAAACGGATTAAGTCCTGTGTAATGTCAGAGTTATATGTCAGTGATTATTTTCACTACAAAGATGTCACTTACACACCAAAGCCCAGTGCAAAGTTTTGCGTGGCCGTCGAGAGAAGAGCCAGAAATGACTGAGTTGAACGCAACAGGATGGCTATAGGATAAAAGGTGGCCACGACCTTATAGCGGAAATTCACTCTCTCACTGTTCCGGAGGCCGGAGCTGAGGATCCGTCTCACGGGGCCAGAGTCAAGGTGTCAGCGGGATGGCGGTCTCCCCAGAGGCCTTAGGGGACTCCGTTCCCTGCCCTGCCAGCTCCCGGGGGCTGGCTCATGGCTGCCTCAGCCATCACGCCACCTTCACCTCTGCCTGTGTCAGCTCTGTCTCTATCTCTTATGTATATTACTGCATTTCGGGCCCAAGTGACAATTCAGAATAACCGCCCCCATCTCAGCATCCTGAACATAATTTCATGACCCTTTTTCTTTATAGGGTTCCAGGGGTGTCTTTGGGTGGCCTTTGCCTCATCAAACAGCAGTGCGGGGTCTTGGAGTGGATTCACATAAAGTGCCGGCACTTGGAAAGTCACTATTGTCCCCATTGTCCTAGGCCACCAGGACAGTGGGATCTGGTACCTTAGATTGGTCCTGGAAGCTGTGAATTTCCCCCCTGAATGCCCGCGCGTTCAGACCTTCCAGCAAGTTCTCTGGGATGGATGCCGGGTCCCCCCTCAGGGCCTGGGGACTGCAGCTCGGCCTTGGCCGCGGACCCGGTGATGGTGGCCACGTCATTCTCACTAAGTGCACCTGTCGTGGGGCCCGCCCGAGGGGTGAGGGCCAGGGCAGTGAGGTGTCGGCTCTCCGAGGAAAGCACCAGACGCAGGTGACGCTTGGGTCTCATCCTGAATGTCCCCGTCTCCCGCCGCCTTGCGCCTGCGCCTGCGCGGCTACAGTTTTCATCCGCCGCCTTCCCCGTGCTTCATTTTATTTGATTTTGCTTCTTTTAATAGCTGCTGGCTGGGCAGCTGGAAAAATGAGGCTTGTTAGCTCTTTTTGCAAAAAAAAAAAAAAAAAGTTAATTGTCTTGAGGTAAGAGTCCAAAGGGTCCTCTGAAGTCAAAAGTCTTTTATTATTATTATTATTATTATTATTATTGCTTATTTATTCTGTACCTTCCTCCATCTCCACAAAGAATTTGAAACGTGTATTCCTTTCACCTACGTTTAAAACGTTTCGTGAATGGAAAGGACTGCAGAGGATACATTTGCTTATGCGTCGTCAACATGGACGTCTTGAAAATAAAACGGTCGCAGCGCCCTTTTTAAATGTATGTAATGAAATCTGAGTGTGGTAGTAATTGGATACCCATCATCATTCGTGTAGCACAGCAACGCTTCCTCTGTATCCGCAGCCGCTCCCCCGAGCCAGCCAGCATCACCGCCTCAGGTCCTCAGGCGTTCCATGCTCAGAGGAGCCCCGGCCCCTGGTGCCACAAAGGTTGGGGACCGCTGATTTAGAAAACGCACGCGTAAGCCCTTTTTTAATCGTCAGAAACGTTGTAACTCTCTCGTCTCTCCTTGAATTCATATTCCCATTTCAGCTTCCCCACAGAATTGAATTCTAACACAAAATATTTTATGCTTCAAAGTGTTTTATTCATCACCCGATCATAATGCTCTCCACCCAACGTATAAGTTAAAATTACATTTTTTTAATTACCTGTGACCGTAAAGCTCTGGAGTTAAAAAAAAAAA
>PVKZ01007163.1:10256-26135 GCA_004027375.1 Macroglossus sobrinus | reverse complement strand
GCGGGGCAGCGGACGCCCCACGCCTGCCCATGTTCAGCGGGTAGAACCCTGGGTGGGTGGGGGTCCCAAGGAGGACGCGGCTCCCGGCTGCGCACACGGGTCCGCAGAGGGGCCCCCGCTGCGGGGGGAGACGTCTGTAAACATCCAGAAACGGGGACGTCCCCGATCTGCCCTAGCGATGGGCGTCAGAGCACGAGGCAGGGACTTCGTTCTCTGCCGGGTCTCGGCGTTTTGCTGTCCCGCCCCTTAGGGCCCGTGACGTGGTGACCAAGTCCCTCGTTTGCGCTTGTCAGTGGAGGCGCCGCTTTCTTAAAGGGACACAGCGGACGTCTTAGGTGACGGGCGTCCGAGGCCAGGAAATCTGTAAAATGTCCGGATACACCCCCCTTTGAGTGGCCTCCCGACCCTTTTCTTTAAGTTTTGTCTTACTCATGCCTGGCATTTTGTGGGTGTCTTTTGCATTTTTTAGGTTGTGTCCCTGCGCTCCAGACGCCCAAATAGAGCCAGCGGAGCAGAGCGAGGACCTGGGTTCGTGGCAGCAGAAAAGGCCCCCACGAGGCGGAGTGACAAGAAGACCCTGATCGCCCCCCAGGAGGGGACGCTTCAGGATCTGGAAGACGGAGCCGAGCGTCCCGCCCCGGGGGGCCAGGCCCGGGGAGGGGGCGCACGCCTGCCGCCCGGAAGGCAGCGGAGGGCGCCCCCCGGCGCGGGAGAGGCAGGCGAGAGCCGAGCGGGCGTCCACCGGGACGCTCGGGAGGAGAAGGAGGGAGCCAAGCGCTCAGGCCGCGGGTGTTCGCGACCCCGAAGGGTTGCCTCCCCCGCTGCGGGGGGCACCTCGGAGAACGAACCCCGACAGAGAGTAACCCGGAGTGCCAAGCGAGCTGCCGAAAGTCTACCAAAGGCAAGTTCTTCCCTGGTATCGTGTCTGACGAACACAGAATGTTTCTTAGAATAATTTTTGCCCCATGTTGCCAAAGCAAATAAAACCCGCTGTAGATGACAATGCGTTGCCAGCGCACGCAGCACAAACCCGAAATGCCTCCCGTCCCCGTCGCTGTGCGGAGCTAAGCCTGTCCCGGGAACTCCCGGCCGGGACAGTGCATTCTCGTCGTGACGGCTCCGTGCAGGAGGAGCAGCTTCGTCCCGTAGAAGTTTCTGTCTGCTCATCACAGCCCCGTGCTAGCCCCGGGGGCTTCCGGGAAGGTGGCCCCGTGTGGGTTTCAGGGGGGTTCCTTTCGAAAGTGGGGAGCGTCCAGCGGAGTTCCCGCGCCGAGGAAATGACACTTTCTGTCACCGTCCCAAGTCAAGTGCCCTTGATCAGGGGACAGGGAGTGTCGCCGCCTCAGCAGCACCTGGCGTGTCTGTCACCTGAGTAGCTGCACAGAGCGTGGTCACACTCAAGTCTCCCGTGTCAGTCAGGGTTCTTCTGCGGGAGACTTGATTTTGCTAGTGTGAACAAGAGGGTGACCCCATCCCTTTCGGTGAGCTGGCACATTCGCTTCCCAGCAGGCAGGCGGCCAGCGGCGGTGCCACCGGCCCGTGTGCTCATGCCCGCGTGTGGCTTGACTGCTTGACAAGTGATTGGTGTGATGCCAGCTGCAGAGGCCGGGGAGATGCACACGTCTGCTGTGTGCTGGAGCAGTGGTGACGGCACTGCCGTGGGTCCCACCGAATGTCCCACCCAATGTCCCCGCCACCCTTGGTCACCAGCACGCAGGTGCAGGGCAGGCAGCCGGTCGGCAGACACACGCCGTGTCCCTGCCCAGTCCTTGGTAGCTGGTGCTTTGACGGTTCTCTTGTCTGTAGCGCAGTGTCACACGTCACCGCCTCTGGTGGAGGGCTCACCTCCCGTGTGACCTCTCCCCAAGGCACAGTAACGAGGGGATGCCTTCCGCAGGAGGTCAGGATTCAAATTCTTCGGGTCACTCGTGTTCAAACTCAGCTTCGGACTTTTTAATTATTGCCTTTTTGCTTTTGTAGACAGTATTTTTTTTTAATTAGCAAAAATCTGTATTTGTGTGGAGATTTTGTTTGTATTAACTTAAAATAGGTTACAAACTTTTCCATCAACAAGACAAATTATTTAAGCTTAAAACGAATAGTAAAAATAGTTTAAAAAACGAAAGTAACTTTCACGAGATCTGTTTTCAAACCCATCTCCAACCTCAACATTAATTTTCTAGAGAGGATCACCCCTGGTGAGGATTTAAGTTTTTTACGGAGCAGAGTTAGTTACGAAAATTGTTGTTTTAAATGACTTAAGAGTTGTATGTTTTCTTTCCAAACAGGAGAATGACAACACGGGCATCAGGAAAGTAAGGACCAGAAGCCGTCGGGACAAGGAAGATATTTAGCTAAGTTTAGGAGGGCAGAAAGGGTAGTAAAGTGAATTTAGTGATAAGCCCGGGTACCATGTTCGCTGTAAATTTCAAAAGGACCTCTGTGAATAGCGCTGTCGGGGTGGGTAGGGGAAGAAAGCTTCAAATTTGCGGGTTCTGAACGGTCTGTTCTAACCCCTGCTTGGCAGCTCTAAAGGGCAGGGATGGTTCTCACAAAATGATAAAAAAATGTCAGGCCGTGTGGGGCGCGGGGTGTGGGGTCGGGGTCGGGGCCACGGGATGGCCTTCAGCTTTGCCTCGTAAACCTGAGATCGAGCCTTGTCCGCCCCCACCCCTGGCCTTGCACTTGGCATTGTAAATGCGCCTGTTTGTCTGTGTCCTCAGCATCCGAAAGGCATTCTGTACCCTGTGACACCCCACCCGGGTGGCTCTCAGGAAACGTTAGGGTACACGAGCAGATTAATGGAGCCGACAGACGTTAGGGGGGCGGCTCGGGCCCTGCGCGGTAGGGCTGTTGTCATCCGCATGGGACAGTCCTGTCCTTGGCGTTGCCACTTACGGGAATGAAAGTGTGACTTGGGGGATGGATGGAGACCCCATTTTCAAGGTGCAGGGGCTGTAGCATTTGAGAGAGGACTGGCGGGGGGCTTGCTTTGTTCACTTTAAGAACAGTTGTCTAAACTAGGACTGATCTCATCTGAGAAGCCAGCCCCCGCCCACCCAGTGGCCTGGGTGCTGCTCCCGTGGCCTGGGTGCTGCTCCGTCCTAAGCTGTGACGCCCTCTCAGCTTCTCGGGCTTTCCTGTCGTTTATATTTTCTGAGTTTTCTCCTGGATCTGCTCCCGCCTGTGCTCCTTCCTACTACACCTGTCCCCCACACTTGGTGCCCAGCACGACACCCTGCTCGGGAGGTGGTAACACCAGCCGTCCCCCTAAAGCAAGGCCGTTCCCGACAGCGGCAGAGCCCAGTCTCAGCTGCGAGCCAGGTCCTGCTCCTTCTGCTTTGAGCGTGGACGTCCTTCCTCCCTCCACGTTAGATCCACACGTGGGCTGGGCCCCTCCTTCTGTACATTCCGCTTCCCTCCCCTGCTGTGTGCCCCCCTCCACCCCTACCCCGAGTCAGAGAAGAGCGCACCCCCCTCCCTCCCAGCCGCCTGGCTGGGGTCGTCCCCGTTCACCTGCCGTGCCACCTGGAGGTGAGCGTGGAAGACTGGAGAGGGTGGCTGTCGCCTAGAGTGTGAGCTGGAACAGCTGTGCCCCTGTCTGTCCCCTCTGTGCCCCCCGTGTCTGGTGTGGAGACAGATTCACATAAAAATAAACATTTGCTGCAAGAACGTTCGCACCTAGGTGTGTGTGTCTGAATCTTTGCTATTTTGGCTGCCACAGAGCGGTTCTGTACAGTGTCACCTAAGGGCCTGTCCGTACAGGGACGCCCAGCCTAAGAAAACATCTTGTCACAATTTATTTGAGCCAAACTGCCGGGAAGCAAAGTCTCAGTGGACCAGAGAGTGGTGGGTCGCAGCTTATTTTCTGCGTCAGAATCCCAGCGGACGGCAGCGGAGCGCGTGGACGCCACATAGTGGGTTGGGGGGCGGGAGCACGCAGAGCGGGGGCATCTCCGGTTTGATAAACAGTAAAACGAGGGGCGCACACGTCTTTCACACTGGTGGGGACAGGGGGGCTGACAGGCCACAGCACGGCGAGCTCCCTGACCACCTGCTCTGGAGCTGAGGGAGTCTGGGAAGGGAGATCACTAACATTTCAAGGTGTCGCCTCAGATGCAGAGACAGTCGACGGTCTCACGTGAGGTACAGGCTGACGACGCTAGTCGAGGACGCGGCCCCGCTGTGACCCGCCTGTGGCGAGGGCTTTCGTGCCCAGGCCACCCTGTGCAGTCACTCTCCGTCTCTGGGTCTGCAGGGCCTGCTGGGCGTCCCCCACCTCCGGTCTAGTGTGTGGCCCCTTTACTTCCCACAGTCCCGAGGGAGAGTGGCGGGTTGGAGGTGGGGAGGTGGGCCAGTGGCATCGGAGAGGCTCCCCGGGCTCAGGAAATGGGGGATCCTGGCGAGCAGAAGGGACAGTGTTTTAGGAAGCGCAGCCTCCTCGGGGGAGAGACTGTATTTGACGGTATGTGTCGTAACAGGTGTGTCGTTCGGGTAGGCAAAACTCATGACAATCAAAAATGATAAAAGGATTTTTCTATGATTGAATTGTTCCACCAACACTCCAGATTTAGTAGTAATTATGAAGCTCACACATAGAAAGTTTTCAATTAGCCATATGCCTGGGGAATGGATTAATACCGGTTCATTAAAAACCCTGGAGGGTTCAGTTGGAAGATGGCAGGTCCCCTCCCCTTTGGAAGCACCAAGTGTACCCTAAGGGTGGCTTCCTTTTCCGGGGTGGTAGCTGCTGGGTCACGGCTTTCTGGAACGAACCCTCCCCCACACAGATCTGTGCTCCGGCCACAGCCCAGGGCTCTGATGATTGAGGCGCCGTGCAGACCGCTGGGGTCCCCGAGGCACCTCGGGACAAGGTCACGCTCTCCCCACGCCTCGTCCCTCCAGCACTGTGTCCGTGCTGTCACATAAGCTTGCAGGAACCTACGAATTGGGGTTTGCAGGCAGAGTCAGCCGTGTGCTGTCCTTAGAAAGCAAATGGTCCTCGTGTTGACGTAGCTGCGGGAGTGACGGCTGCGGACGGCTGTCTGTCCAGTTATCAATGGGTTGAGATGCGGGAGGAGCTGGCGGACAAGTTCATACGTATTCTTCATACATTCCTGTTTGGCTTCACCCTTTACAAGCACGCCTCCTTGTATGGCTGGGCTGGCACCGTCCTTGGTGACCGGGGAGATGGCACTCCTGGTGACAACCTGCAGTCTGCGAGGCGGAATCAGTGGTCCACGCTCCCGTGTCCTGCCCTCCAAGGGGACGATCTGGAGAGGCCCCCGGGCATCGCGGCAGCCCTGTCTCCCCAGGTGGCCTCCGTACCCCGCCCTCCCGGCACCTCGTCCCCCGCCCTGTCCCCTCCCTGCCCTGTGCTCCAGCCTGTGGTTTCATAGGAATGGAGGTTTGACGGGATCGTTGTATCGGGTACTGCCACGCAAGAGCCACAGAGTGGGGACCTCAGAAGTCACCTCCTGGGGGTCCCCCCGATGAAAGCACCCGCACCCACGTTGTTGTTTCAGGCTGTGGGCCGGGGTGGGGGGTGGCGCGGTGACTTTGCTAGGACAAAGCGCCACCGGCTGGGTGGCTCAGATGGCGGTTTGGTCGCCTCGCGGTTCGAGGGGCCGGCCGTCGGGGCCGGCGTGCTCCGTCTGCAGGGACATCATCACTCCAGAGACACCCTCACTTGCTCTCTGCACACGCCCGCGCCCCGCTCCCTCTTCCTGCAAAGACACGGTGTCCCCAAGGCTTCATCCGGGCCCGTCCAGCATGCACTCATCCCGGTTACATCCCCGGGGACCCCGTTTCCAAACGCGGTCCCCTCCTGAGGTCCTGGCCATTAGAACTTCAGCATGTGAATTTCGGGGGTAACAACTCAGCCCGTCACAGGTGGCCTCCGCCGTGGCTGGGGGGCCCGCAGGGGTGCCAGGCGGCCTCCTGGCTCCCTCGACTGTGGAGCCGGGGTTTGGGGGGAAGGTCTGCCTCCCCGAGTGGTTGGGAACGCCACACGGTCTGCGGACGCGTGCCACACAACCCCAGCGAGGCACTGACCCCCTCGGCCGCCAGCCAGCCTGCCTGTCTGTCCCCAGGCCCGTGCTGCAGGGGACCCTCGAGGCAGGCCCAGCTCTGAGGCTGTGGGCTCCCTCGGGTGCATTGAGCTGTTGGTCCCCGGCTGACCTGTGATGCCTCTCTTTGCTGTCACCGTCTCTCCTCCAAACCTCTTCTTTCTCTGATCCCACCTCCTCCCCCCATGGCCTCTGGGTGTGTCTGTGCCTTGCACACCCCCGGGCAAGGCCCCCGTCACACCTAGAGCAGAAGTGAGGTGCCACTAACCCACGGGACATACGGACAGACCCATGAGGAAAACCACCAATTAAAGGGCCCACGGACAGCAAACAGCATTTGGCTGCAGGCGATGTTTTGCGGGGGGCAGCGGGGAATGAAAGATGTTCAACTGCTCCGTTTTAACAAAGATAACAAGGCTCACAAAATTTATTAAATAAATACAACGGATAACAAAATGAGCATGTTCGAATTCCACATCGGGGCCAGACCATCGGAAAGAGGAAGCTGGCGTGGGGGTGGGGGTGGGGGCGGGGCGGGTGACGGCGGAAGCGTGGACAGGGGAGGAGCTGGGGATGAGCAGAGCCACGGAAATGTGCCGAGGGTGGCCTCACAGGGGTTCCGATGCTAGGAGCAGAAGCAGCATCACAAGGACTTTGTGACTCCACCTGGCTGTGCTGTCACCGTCCCTGGAGACTGCCATGTCACGTCCTTGGAGACTGCTTGCAACCTCCGCGCATCACGTAGATTTCTGTGTGGACTGCAGCAGGAGCACAGGCTCCGGGAGGGTGCGTGACTACTCCGTGCTCCCTGCCTTCTGAGGACCAGCCGAGAGCCGGAGTCAAGGTCACCCCCGGAGGCTGTGCTCGCCCACGTCGCAGGGGCCGTGCTACGCCAGGTCTGAGCTAAATTTCAGAAGTCCTAAAATTAATCGTCTATAGAAATCAATCATTACCTCCTAATGAATGTCTTGTCTAAAAGGACTTAAGGCACAGGAATAAAATTAAGAGATTTCATTGAAGAAAGAGACGCAGGCTGGAAGTCAAAGGTTTATCCTCGTATCAGAATGTCTCAGATCTTGCCATTTGCATATACAAAGAATTTAGCAACATCCGCTGGCACTATCGTCAGAGCAAGATCAATATAAATGTAACAAGAGGAAATATGAGAGTTGAAAGTGGATACATACATATAAAGATTGCTCATAAATTAAACACGACTTAGCGAAACAAAAGTACCAGTAACCGTACATTTAAAACAAAAAAACAAGGCATGTCTCCAAATGCTGAAACACAGGTGTCAGGCTCATTTTTAAAAGTTTTTTTAAAAAACACACAAAAACACCTTTTGAAACACTGGTAGACATCCTTCACTTGCGTAGCAGGTGGACAGAGAGAGTCAGGCGGGTCACACAGTGACCGATAGAGCGGGCATCAGAACGGTCGACGACTTCTGATCGCTGTCGGGGTTTGGATGCGACCGCATGCAACACAGAACAAGGCGAGGACACGCGAGCTTTGACGGCAGGGGACGCGGAGGCCAGCGTTCCAGGCTGCAGACAGGACAGCGAGTCCCCCTACCCAGTGCTCACCAGGACTCTGGACTCGGGGGGGCCTTGGCGGGAGCCACAAGGGCCTCCAGGAGAGGCAAGGCCTGCCCTCCTGGGGAGGGGGCCTGAGTCCCAGGGACAGTGGGTTCTGCTCTTTCTACAACAGAAGGGCCAGACTAGGTGCCAGGACCCCTGCAGAGGACACGGGCTGGGGGCTGGCCCGAGGGGGCAGAAGGACATTACAAATAGGGCACTGTCCCCAGGGCACTCTGAGAGGGTCTACCTTCCTCTCTACGTAAGATGTCAGTGAGACCAGTAATGGGCCTGAAGGGGTTCTGGTGACTGCCCCTAAATTCATCCCCAAGTCCATGCTTGCTGACTTTGACCCCTCAAATTAGTGACGAGGCGCCTTCGTCCCAGCTGGCCAGCTGTGTCTAGGATGGTGCTGAAGGAAGCCTTGTTCTCTCTCTCCTTCTGTCAAAGAAAGGCTCGAGGCCTGGGATTTGAACCATGGAAACAAACGGGCCTGCGGGCTCTCTGGCAAAGCTCCATTGCCGTCTCCCACCCAAGCGCACACTCATCGCACCGAGGACAGAGAGACGCACGCAGCA
This sequence comes from Macroglossus sobrinus, assembly GCA_004027375.1. Classification (NCBI taxonomy): domain Eukaryota; kingdom Metazoa; phylum Chordata; class Mammalia; order Chiroptera; family Pteropodidae; genus Macroglossus; species Macroglossus sobrinus. The sequence continues at coordinate 17,909 of PVKZ01007163.1, read as the reverse complement.
GTGAGTGTGCAGCCCGGGGCTGCAGCTGGCTGACGGCAGTGTCCCCAAAGCTGTGCTCTGGTCCTTCCAGCTGGGCACCTCGCCTGGCCCGTGGCGGGCGGGGCACAGGGTGCAGGGGGGCTCAGGGGAGGGGCAGAAGCTTGGCCACCGGTGAGCCCAGCACTGCACACTCGCCCGCCTGGAGCACACCCCTGCTCCCTGGTACCCAACACGGGAGGAGCGGCATCAGGAGGGGCGTGGGTCGTCGGTGGAGACATCCCATGAGGCCTTCGTAGCTCTTAACCCACCCCCCCAGAAATGTACCAATCCTATCTGGCAGTGGGGTTACTATGCGCCAGTGTCAAAGGTCTCAGTAGTATTTGCATTCAAAAATAAGTTAGCCTTTAGATTAAGGAATGTTCTCTTTTCATTAAATATTGAGGAGTGGGACTTTAAAAAAAAAACTGTATAAATCTAGATTTTAAGATCTCTTTTCTTACAAACTAGCTTAGCTTTTACAAGCGGTTTTTAAATAGCAAAAGGCTTCTCAAGAAGAGAGTCTCAGGCGTAACTGCCTGTGGGTGCCCGGCTGACGCCCAGGCGTGTGCTTCTTGCTCGGGCAGCTGGACTTTTGGCTCCATCTGAGCGTCCACAGTGGCCAGTGGCCAGTGGCCAGTGGCCAGTGGCCGGGGGCTGAGACTGGAGGACAGTGCCCGACCAGCAGGGGGCGCTGTGGCCACAATGGAGGGTGGAGTGAGAAGCCTGGCGGATTTGATGCATCATAGGGTTTTATCTGAGTCACCGGGGCTGATGGACAGCCCAGGGGGAGTGCCTCTCCCAGCTGCCTTTGCTGTCCCCAAGGCCACCGGCAGACCAGACCACCGGCATTTACAGCTCCTCCCGTCTAGCCAAGGCGGCAAGGATACGACCTTGAATAAATGCATTTTTAGGTGTCACGGAGAGTCACCACCTACTCTAATGTGCTGTAGACCCGGATTCAGGTTGCAAAGTCTTCTCTGATCTTTAAAATGTAAAGAGAAACCACGTGGGTGGCAGAGGACTTTACAAAATGCTTTAAAAAAAAAAAATGCTGCAGCTCAGGACGGTAAAATCAGTGTCAAGAAAGTACATTTTCAACCGATTTCTGAGTCCGCGACCGCTTCCTACTCAATGTCTAGTATTTTGCATAAGCACATTTGGCATATTAAGATTTAAAACATTTAGAGGTGCTTCAGATGTGAAATTAAATGCTATGAATCGAATGAAAAATTAAAATATTTACTGATATTAGCAGAAATATATATATATATTACGGGATATTATTTGACCTTAAAACATTATTCCAGTTTTTAGAAGGGGCATTTAAGGTGCAATAACTTTAGAGCGGGTGTTCTTTAGAGCATAACAAAATATATATACAAAGAAATGAGGAAGGCTATTAATGTCGGCTATGAAATAAATTAACATGGTTTTTACAAAATATACTGACCGTTAAATTAAAAAATATTTTTAAGGCAGGAGTCTTCATTTGAAATTAGCGTAATCGGAAAATATATCAATAAAATCTTGTACCACTCTGTAGCAGAATTCATACTGTTCCTGAAAAAGAGAACCAAGAATACGTTACAACGATATTTAAAGAAATATTTGAACAATTTAGAGCATTCAAAAGGGAAAGTCTGCTTATTACAATGCCACACAGCCTCACGCACACATCGTAATTTTGTCACATGATTTCGCGTCTAGGCACATGGAGGTTTCCAGATAAAGCTGTTTCTCCACATAGAAAATGCCAGTGTTTGGTTTCAGCCTGGAACAGTCTGGGAAACGGTCTTTAGCGCTCACATTTAAAGTGAAAGACAACTCTTTTTTGAACTGAAAAGACCAGAGCACCTAGCGTCACACGCAGTGCTCCTTAGCCATGCTGCCATCGTGAAGTCACGCAGCTCTGGGCAGACAGCCCGGGCCTGAATCTCACTCGGACACGTGGGGTCTTGGGCAGGTGACGTGACCGTCCCACATGGGGGGATGGCAGAGTGTTCCTTGTGAACACAGTGGACAGGGGATAGGGCGAGGGGAGCGCCTGGCTCCACAGGCGACGGTCACTATAATTAAGTGACTAACCCAGCCTTCGTCCGCCACACATTGTGTGCTGGGCAGTAGGCTCGGTGCTGACTCTCAAAGTGAGGCTCCAAACTGTCAGACTATGTCACCAGGCCAGGTGGCACAGACCGAGCCCGGAGACAGTGTGGGCAGCCTCCCAGTGAGAGGACAGAGCCACAGTCGGGACCAGTGAGCAGGGCAAGGATAGCAGGGCGCTTGGACGCCAGAGGCTCCTGCAGAGAAGGTGCATGCGCCAGACCAGGTGACTGAGGGGACCTGGGTGTCCCTAACCCACCAAGGGGGTGTGCGTATGCTGACTCAGGCCAGATGCCCTTCTCACACTTCCCTGGCTGCTGCCCGGGACAGGTGCTCTTGTGGTTACTGACAAACGCACAGCACATGTGCGTGGCGACTCTAAGCACAGGGGGCCCTCACCCCTGTTCCAGCGATAAGGAACCCAAGTCCAGAAAGGGGGCGGAGCTTGTCCAAGTTCACAAGGCCACCAGGAGGTCTGACTGGGAAGCTGGGATGCCAGCGTGTAGCCCATGCATCAGAGGACCCTGTGGCTTCTGTTTTATACTTAACCGCGTGGCCGGGCAGGACAAACCTCATCGCTGGCCTGGGCGAAGCCCGGCGGGGACTTAAAAACAGGGGAGACCCTGAAGCAGGAACCGAGTTTCTCCCGGAGGGGGTTCCTGTGCTGTGTCCATGACTACGATTTTGACCTAGGAAACCTTCCAAATCTTCCGTGGAATGGCCTGCCCCGCCATGCCCTAGGGGGCAGCGGCTGCGGGGGGGGGGGGCGTGTGGTGGCTTTGGGACGCACTAGAGACCGCTGCAGCCCCCCAGATTCTAGCAGGAAGGACGGCCGCACTGGGGCCTGGACTGAAGGACAATGGGAGAGCCCGGGTCACCACCTGCCCCCATCCTCTCCCACTCTGCTCTCCAGGAGACCTTCACCCTCAGCCTGAGGGGGGTGGCTCTCTGTGCTGGGACCCACTGTTAGGTTTGGGGGGAGGGTCTCTTCTGGAAACGGGAAAGTGTGTGTTCACCGGACGCACGCACATGTGCAAACACGCACGCGCACACGCACACACACGAACGCATGCGCACACACACATGCATGCATACGCACGCACGCACGCACGCATACACACACGCGCGCGTGCACACATACACACGCATGCACGCATGCACACACGCGCACACACACGCCCCGGACAGCGTGTTGCGGTCCAGTGGGACCCAGGCGGGAACCCGGTCCGGACCCAACGTCACGTCCACGCGCGGCCCCGCCCCCGGGCCCCGCCCCCCGCGCGCGCGCCCCTCACCAGCGTCTGCACCATGTGCGGCCTCTGCAGCCGCAGGCTCTTCACGGCCTGGAACACGTCGAGCAGCCCCTCGGCCTTCACTCGCTCCAGGATGTTGCTGAGCGCGATGAACGTGCCGGTGCGCCCGGCTCCGGCGCTGCGGACGGACGGACGGAGGGAAGGGGGCTTGAGAGAGCTGCGACCGCTCCGGGGACAGGGACGGGGACGGGGACGCGGGGGGACACAGCCCACACCGACCCGCACACCGGCCCACGTGGCCGGAGCTCGCACCGGACGGCCATGCGCACGCGGCCTAGCTTCCCACGTGAGATGCTCACCTGCGCGCCGCGGGGAGGGGGCGCACGGGGCTGGGCAGCGCCCCCCGCCGCCACTCTCTGCCTTCCTGGTGCAGGCCGGTGGCTCGGGGGCCCCCGACCCGCTGCATCCGCCCCCCCGGGGGACTCTCTCCAAACGCAAACCCTCCCCGCTCAGGTCTAAGGCCTCGGAGGCCCCCTGCGGGGACCGGGCCCCCCGCGTCTGTCCCGCGCACCTCCTCGCTTTTATCTCCGCGGCCCCGCGCGTGCTAAGCTCGGCCTGGGTGTCGGGAGGTAGAACACGGGGACGCATGTCCTGTGGATTCTAACTAAGTGACATGGACTCTAACTAAGTGACATCTACAAAGGCTCCGGGGACTGGACGCCGAGGCGCGGGCGCCACCTGGTGGCCAGGCAGGAGGGCGCGCGGCGCCCCAGGAGCTGAGCCCTCCGCGGGGTGACATCGGGGGCGTGGCTCGCGTCCCCCCACCCCCCGCCCAGCACAGGCGACCTCGGGCAGAGCCAGCACCGCCTTTCAGAGGGACACAAGTCCCACGCAGTTCAGAAGTGGGCGTGTCCCAGCTGCGCTTGGTGATTTTATTTTTTTCGATGACGTAAAAAGCACAGGGAAAAGTGCCTTTGAATCGCTCGCTGCCTCCTCCCACCGAATGCACGCGCAGGAGCGATGAGATGACATTCACGCATTTACGTGCGCGTGCGCGTGCGCACGCGTGAGCGGGGCACAGCTCAGAGCCCGGCGGCGGGGGCGCGCGCACCTGCAGTGCACGGTGATGGGGTGGTTGCCCGTCTGCTGCTGCTGCTTCTGCACGGCCGCGATGAGGTCCAGCATGCCCTTGCCCTCCGCGGGGATGCCGATCTCCGGCCAGCCGTGGAAGTGGAACTGGCGCACCACGCGGGCCTGGTCCTCCTGGCGGGCCAGGGGCTGCGGGGGAGGGGCGCCTCAGTGCTGCCGCCCTCCCAGACGCAGGCCCCAGGGCCGCTCGCCCTTTCAAGGCTCGGGATGAGCAGTCCTGAGTCTAGCGGCCCCGGGGGTCATCCCGTGGCCGGGGTGGAGGAGAACTCATCTCCGGGCAAACCCCCGTCTGCTGTGCCCACCGCCTTGCGCTCTGAACCAAGTCCCAGAGGTGAGTCACCTCGCCCATGACTGGCCCCTGGAGGTTCCCTCCGCTGCCAGGGGGCAGAGCCCAGGACCCAGTGTGGACTGGGGACAACCGGAGGGTGTGAAAGGACCCCTGGCAGAGAACCCCGGACAGGCCTCTGTGGCCTCATCCACCCCCTTTACCCCCCCCCCCCCGCCCGCCCTGGGCTCCTGCCACTTCTGAGTGGGGGGGGTGGGCGGAAGTGGGACACCTCTTAGAGATGGCCAGTCTGCCCCACCCTGGTCGTCCAGACAAGGGGGCAGGTGCCCGTGGAGCTCCGCCCCTTGACAGCATGGCTCCTGCGCGCCCCGCCCATCATAGATTCGAACGTGGGCCCCTCCCCCCAGAAATGCTGACGGAGCAGAACCTTCCGGCGCAGGGACGAGCAGGGCCCGCGGGGCAGCTGCAGTGAGCGCCGGCCCCTGCTCACCGCCTCCGCCACAGCTCCAAGGGCTTTGGCCACCATACCTGGCTGAAGGTCACCAGGAAGTCCCGCACGCTGATGGCTTCCGAGAGGGTGTCGCTCTTTATTTCGATTGTGATGTCGCCATGAGTCACCGCCCCCTCTGTTGGCCAGTACTGGTAGCATTTATCCTGGGGGATAACATAAAAGTTTTTAAGTCTCGTCACATATAATTTGCTGCCATCACCTTGAACTGGATGGTGCAGATTTGCTCTCAAACCATTGAAGGTATTTCATGGGACCAAGAAAATGACACGACTATGCGTATGACTGTCCATTCATGCCTGATGACCCAGGGGACAGAATAGAGCCCGGAAACAGGACAGGGCAGGATAGGACAGAGGTGACCTAACAGAAAAGAAGAGATTACTCAACACCTAGAGCTGGAAAAACTGGTTTTCTACGTGGGAAAAACGTAACACCCTCCCGTGGCCGCAAGCCCATACTCGGCTGCCTGATGCCTCAATAAAAATAAACTCAGGTGAGGACTTAAAGTCAAAAACAAAACCGTAAACGCCTTCGGAGAAGAAAACACCTTTTCACTTTGGGGAACAGAGGGCTTTGCTAAACGTGACCCCAAAAGAGCGAACCAACCACGACACAAAAGATTGCAACATCAGAATACAAGAAAATTAACTCCGTTTCATCAGCAAACCTCATCAGAGAGTGAAAAGACGGGGTATCGGCTGCGAAAAGGTATTCGCGATACATAAAACCTCTCTATGAAGAGAGGCTTTGTATCAAGACTCTGGAAAGAAATTCTATGAATGAATGAGAAAAGGGAGACAGGCCACCATAACAGTGGGTGAAAGGCGTGAACAGGCATCTCGCACAGAGCAAACACACCAGTTACAAGGAGAAGAAGTGATGCTCAGCCTCGCAGGAGGCAGAGAGACGAATCCAAGCCCCCAAGGGATGCTATTTAAAGCTAGTCGATGAACAACGAGGAAGATGACACTGGGGGCGTGGGTGAATGAAACCTCTCGCCGTCGCTGGGGAACCTCAACCCTTTAGGAAGGCAGCTAGGAGCGACCTTGCGAATGCCAGCTTCCCCACACTCCCCAGTGCAGCACCTGTGTCCCGGGACGCATTACTCCTTGTGCGGCGTGAGACACGCACAAGAATGCACCTGCAGCCCTGCTCGCAGAACTACAGAGCGGAACCGGCCCCGACGCCCACGGGAGAAGGGATGCATAAACGGATGCAGGAGGCATGGCTGCAGGGTGCATGCTGTGTGCAGCGGAACCCAATGAGATGATGACGAAGGGACCACAGCCATAAGCGTCCACAAAGAAAAGTATCAAACGCAGCGTTCTGCGTAGGAAAAACAAATCCCAGAAGAATGCATACTGGCTGTAATGATACCCTTTATACATGGAGGGAAGCAATCAGAGTTGATGACTAGTTTCTTGACACGTGCATGCATGTGATATAAAAAGGTTTTTTAAAGAGCCCGGAACACATCCCCTGGGATGGAGTGAATCAAAAAGAGAAACAATGGTAGGAGTTGGCCAGGGTGGCGAGAAGTCCAACCCCTTGCAGGGGGCTGCTTGGGAGAGCCGTCTGAGGTTCTTCAGATGCAAGATCACGCGCGTTTGCAGCAGAGAGTCACGCTACAGCCCGGCAAGTCCGCTCCAGGCAGCCACCCGAGGGGGCTGATGTCACTGTGGCCAACACAAGTGATGGAATCTCAGGGCAGGTTAGATGACAGGCAGGCCAAGGACAGAGGCCAGCGTGGAATCATGGTTACCAAAAAAAGAAAGAAAAAAGAAAAAAGAAAAAAGAAAGGTGAGGAAATGAAACCGTTGCAGTGCCCACCTCCGTCCCTGCTCGAGCGGTCGGCTGGGGTGTCACTGACAGCGGGCGGGACATTCGCGTGATGCCGCGGTCACCTCAGGGTGGCTGGGCCTCAGGGTGCACACACACACACACACACACACACACACACACACACACCCCGAGGCCCAGGCAGGGTGGGGCCCTGACCTGCTCTCTCTCCTGGACCTCGGTCAGCATGACGATCGTGTGGCACTTCCACTCCCACACCATCCTCCAGAAGTCCTCCACCGTGTGCTCCAGGGGGCCCTGGGTGGCGATGAAGTAGTCCTTCTGCCGGTAGCCCTTCAGGTGGGGAGCGGAGGTGAGAGGCTGACTCCCTCCTTTCCTCCCTCTTTCCTTCCTTCCTCCCTCCCTCCCTCCCTCCTCCCTCCCCCTCTATCCTCCCTCCTCTCCCTCCCTTTCTTCCTTCCTTCCTTCTTCCCTCCCTCCTCCCTCCCTTTCCCCTCCCTCCCCCTCCCTCCCCCTCCCTTCCTCTCTTTCTTCCT
>PVKZ01007163.1:0-10156 GCA_004027375.1 Macroglossus sobrinus | reverse complement strand
GGCCTCCAGGCCCTGAGCCGAGCCCCAGGGGCTCTCACACACACACCCCCGCTGAGGAAACAGGTCAAGACGCCCCCGCCATCTGGTCACCTGCCCCTCTGAGTGGGGCGCAGGGAACCCCCCTCGCTGGCTGGCAGGCCCCTGGGAACACGCCTGGCAGCGCTGGTTCTGATGGACGTGTTTGCCCGTGTTAGGCTAAGTCAGCACACTGGGCGTAGAGTGGGAGGAAGTGGGTTCAAATCCCGGCTCCTCCACTCGGGGCCCCAGGGACCTTGGGCACAGTTTTCGCCTCTGCAAACAGAGATCCTGACACAGACCCAGCTAACACCCCCGTGCGTGAGGACGGCCGTGTGCTCGGAACACAAAATCATAGTCCTTGGGGAACGTGTCCCAGAGACGACGGGAGAGAAGCAGATAGGGCGCCAGCCCCTGACTGCTGCACGGCAGAGCTGTCCCAGGAGACTCACTACAGACTACCGTCAGAGCGAAAACGCAGGACGCCACCGCAAGAGCGTCATCCATTCTTCTGAAGCAGGGAATTCCGCGCACGACAGGGTCTGGGTTCCGGGGCAGGCCCCCCCTCTCTCCCCGTGGACGCGCGTCCGGAGTGGGGGGCCCCTCCCCGCCCCCGCACGGCACCCCCGGGCACTCACGTCGATGAAGGAGGCGTTGATGTAGTCCGTGTACTCCTGGCCCCTCTTCATGGGGAGGATCACGCGGTTGAAGTCGTCTGCGGGCGCGACAGTCGTCACTTAGCGGGGACGCCCGCCCGCCCACCCTGAGGACTCGCGTTCCCTGCTCCCCGCTTCCCGGCCCAGAAAACTCATGGGCAAAACCATTGAGTGCGGCCAAGAGCCCAGGGGGCTGACTTCATGAACCCGGGCGAGGCGAGCAGCCCCGGGAAGCCGCGTTTAGTCAGGGAAGTTCTGGAAACGATCCCGTTTCCGTTTCCCTTTGCCCTGAATGGAGGTGACTCACACCAGCATAGAAGTGTGACGACTACCGTGTTTAAGGCGTGTGGCCACCAGATGGGCAGCCTGGAGGACTGGGCAGGGGAGGGGGCGCGTCTCGGCCACGAAGACCCCAGGGTCGGGGCTGACGACGCTGCCTCTCAGTCCCTGTGCTTTCTAGTGTCGTGGGCCCGGGCGCTCTGAGGGGTCTGGACGAGGCTCCCCCCACCCTCAGGCGGCTCGTCTCGCCAGGGGGACCCCATTCCTTGGCCCGTGTCTCTTGGGTTAGCCCTTCCTGCCCTTCCCATTGAGCAAGTCACCCAGAGTCCCAACCCTGCTCACGGCGTGCGGGCCCCACGCTCCGAGGCCCTGCCAGGCCGGGTGGCCGTCCTTCCCCAGGACCTCAGCCAGGCCAGTGCCCGCCCTGCCCCCCAGGCCTGTCCTGGAAGGGCTCAGCTCTGTTCCTGCAGGTCAGGACCCCCCGCCCCCTGTAAATGGGGCGCCGTGCCTCCGCCCAGGCTTGGGGGACACAGGAAGGAGTTGGGAATCCAGAGGTCCCTGCTCATGCCTGGGGCAATTCTCCCCGCTTCCGGGACGTCATTTGTCTGTCCCCACCTCCGAGTCCTTGTCACAGGCTACCCGTCTGACACACACGGGACTGTCTGGGGCACTCAAGGCTTCACAGGTGGGCGTTCCCGTCCCAACACTGGCAGGGCCCCCAGAGGGGGAGCCCAGAGGGTGCCCTGACCTTAACCCTGGCTTCCAGAGGTGGGTCTGTGAATTCTCAGGGACCGCAGCCACAGGGGACCACCCCGCCCGCCCCACCGCCCTGCCCGGCGCCCGGCGCCCAGCGGCCTTACACGGGATGATCTGGATGACCCTGGCCTTCTTCATGTTGGCCGGCAGGTTGCCCGTCCTCATGTTCTCCTTCATGATGCGGACGTTGGTCAGTTTCTGCAGTCGAGGAGGACAGAGCCGGCCGGTGAAGCGCCGCCTCCTGGCACGGCCGCCCCAGGCCACACCTGCCCCATTTCCAGACGCTTCCGGGGCTCGGGGCACAGAACGTGCGCGAGACACACCCGCTGGCCTCTGCGTGTGCTCTGGGGGCCCCCTGGCTGTCCCTCCCTCGCAGGGGGACGGCCAGGCAGCGCCCCGCTCCCCGCTCCCCGGGGTCACTCCCCGGGGTCACGCCGCACAGGACGTGGCAGCAGCTCCCCCTGCCCGCAGGGCCGGCGGCACTGACCCTGAACTCCTCCTCCAGGCCGATCTTGTGGAGGCGGGCGGCGCCGCCCTGCAGCGCCTGCAGGTGCCTTTCCAGCGAGGACACGTCCAGCTCGGTGTCCCCATAGAGGTAGTGCTCCAGCAGCGCTTGGTAAATGAACGAGTACTGCGTCTGCGGGGACAGGGCCCGCTCAGCCGCTCTGCGGGGGGCAGGGGGCGCGGGGGGTCCCCCCGCCTTCGCCAAGAGAAGGAGGTTTGGGGGCAAAACTCGGAATCGAGGTCGTGTACAGCGACCATTTGCAGCCATGAGCGAAGGTCCCCTGACAGCCGGCGGCACTGGGGACGGGCACCCCCAGGCACTGCACGCCCCCGCCCCTGACACACACACACACACACACGCACACCAGGGCGGGCGCAGGCGGCCGGGCCTGCCCCGGGGGGCCACCGGGGGCGCCACTCACATCCGTCTGCACCATCTGCGGACGCTGGTTGCGGATTCTGGACACGAACTCGAAGACGTCCACCCTCTGCTCCGTGTGCATCATGTCCACCATGGCGTCGATGACGATGAAGGTGCCCGTGCGGCCCACGCCCGCGCTGCGGGGACAGAGAGCGGTGCCGGGTGTGTCCCCATCCCCCGAGGCGGAGGACACGCCCACACAGGCGCGAGGGACAGGGGGACACGCCAGCCCCCCGGGACACGCCGGGCCCCGGAACACGCCATCCTTCAGGACATGCCATCCTTCAAAACACGCCATCCCCGGGGGGCACGCCCTCCCCCGGGGACACGCCGGCCCCCAGGACATGCTGGCCCCTGGGGACACACCATCCTTCAGGACACGCCAGCCCCCGGGGACACGCCATCCTTCAGGACACGCCATCCTTTAGGACATGTCGGTCCCCGGGGACACACCATCCCCGGGGACACGCCGGCCCCCGAGACACGCCATCCCCCGGGGACACGCCATATCCTGGGGACACACCATCCCCTGGGGACACGCCGCCCCTGGAGACACGCCATATCCCGGGGACACGCCATCCCCTGGGGACACCTCACCACTTCTGGCAACCCTTTTCGTTATTTATTTATTTTTTTGGTAAATAAAGAGCAAATCGATTGCGAGGCCGCCAGAGGGCACCCCAATCTTAGCACAAGGATCTCAAATGGCTCCTCTGACAACTAGAAACTGGCGAAGGCGGATGGAAGGGCCCCCCTGTCCACGGAAGATGCAACACGAAGTAACCAACGCACTAGCAGAAGGAAACACACAGAAACGTGTCGCACGCACGGAGACACAGTGCTGGGTGCAGACGGGAGGATGGGGGCGGAGGGGGCCGAACCTACGGTGACGGGAGACCAGACTCTCCCTCCCGAACGCTGGGAGACTACGCGTTACTGGTCCCTGTGAGCCCCACGCTCACGGCTAAGGAGGAGCTGTGGTCAGCCGTCCGCGGAGTAGCACAGGTTTCCCCTCTAACGCCAAACGTTCCCGCTCGTACGATCAGACGTTTTAAAAAAGCGACACACTGGACAACAGCTTGTCCAGGTTCTTCGTGAGAAGAAAAGAGGCTCAGCAGGCCGGGTCCTCAGTCAAGGTCACGCCACGGGAGGGATGAGCCGGCTCCCCCTGCGTCCTGCCCTCAGGCCCCCGCCCTGTGCCCTGACCTCAGCCCCCGAGCCCGTGTCCCTGTCCTGCCCTCAGCCCTGAAGCAGCGGGTCTCTAGCTTACGTGCCGCTGAGCGGTCACCTCCCTGGGGAATCTGCCCGGATCAGATTCCTGGTGGCCCTGCCTCCCTGCGCAGCCCCGCGGGAACTGCACAGGCCTGCACTGGCCGCCCCCTCCCGCCCCTGCAGCTCCGGCCTCTGGTGAACCGAAGGCTGACGCCTTATCAAACGAAGCCCCCAATTGTCCCCTTTGGTGTGTGTGTGTGTGTGGGGGGTACGGCTGCCTCCTTTGCTGTGTGTGTGTGGGGGTACGGCTGTCCCCTTTGCTGTGTGTGTGTGGGGTACGGCTGTCCCCTTTTGGGGGGTATGGCTGTCCCCTTTGGTGTGTGTGTGTTGGGGGGGTACGACTGTCCCCTTTTGAAGGGTATGGCTGTCCCCTTTGGTGTGTGTGTGTGGGGGGTACGGCTGCCCCCTTTGCTCTGTGTGTGTAGGGGGGTGCGGCTCCGCCCCCACGATGGGCAGAGGTGGGGGTGCTGGCGGTCCCTCCGGCCGTGACCCTGAGACAGCCTCGGGCAGGGGGCGGGGCCGGTTCGCAGCGCCCGCCGTGCCCCCCGCCCCCCACGCCTGCCGCCCGGCCCGGCTCCCGGACGCACCTGCAGTGCACCACGATGGGCCCGGCATGCGCGGGGTTGAGCGTCTTCACCTTCTTCAGGAATTTGAGCATCCCGATGGGGGTGAAGGGCACGCCGAAGTCGGGCCAGCTGGTGAAGTGCAGCTGGCACACGAGCCGGGGGGCTTTGCAGCCGTCCGGGAGCTGCTGCTGGGACACAGGGGTGTGAGCGGGGTCCCCCCCCACCCCGCCACCATCTCCCTCGGCAGCCGGGGGCCCGTCAACAGCGGCCGGACGCCCTTCCCGCAAGAGGCCGGTGCTCGCTGCCAGCTCTGGGCCCGCACCACGCCGCGTGGGGGCCCAGGTCAGGTGGGCTCGGGGCGACAGGCGCGTCCTCAAAGCCAGCCCGGGACTCGCGAACCTCACTGGTGAGCGGGGGGGCCGCCTCCCTTGTCCAGGGTCCTGTGTGCCCACAGCGCACCATTTCGCTCCCCAAAGTGTCTTAATTTGGGGGGAAAGATGATGGTGTTGGCCTGCTTATGGGAGACTCCTCAGTCTCTACCTCAGTTTTTGTTCCCCCGAGTTTGGTCCCTGGCCCCAGAACACAGAAGGTTATACGGTGTATGTGTGTGTTTGTGTGTGTGTGTGTGCGTGTGCGTGCATGTGTGGGTGTGCGTGCATGTGCATGCATGTGAGTGTGTGTGCATGCATGTGCTTGTGGGTGCGCGTGTGCACGTGTGTGCATGTCTGTGTGGGTGCGTGTGTGCGCACATGTGTGCGCATGTGTGTGCATGCAGGTGCTTGTGGGGTGCATGTGTGTGTGCGTGTGTGTATGTGCGCGTCTGTGTGGGTGTATGCATGTGTGCATGTGTGTGCGTGTGCATGCATGTGCTTTGTGGGTTTACATGTGTGTCTGTGTGCATGTGTGTACATGCGTGTCTGTGTGGGTGTATGCGTGTGTATACGTGGGTGCATGTGTGTGTGTGTGCATGCAGGTGCATGCGTGGGTGTGTGCGCGCATGTGTGTACGTGCGCGTCTGTGTGTGTGTGGTTCTGGGAGAAAGGCGAGCAGAGACAAGAAGATCGGCCAAGTCCATCTTTTCCTCTTTTTCGCCACGGCTTCTAGAAGCTTCAGCTTCAGGTTTTGCAATCTCACTCCCACAATCCCTCCCGGCTCCATTCCCGCTAACGCGCCCTTCCGTTCCTGTAATTCTGTCTTAAACGTCTTAGTCTCCATTCATCCGCCCTGTGCACTGGCGTCGCCCCTGAGGACCGCCTGAGAGCCCTTCGGGGGGCGCCCGCAGGACAAGCGCGAGCGAAAAGCGATGAGGAAGTTTGGGACATCATTTTGAAACTGCTACGTGACACGCGCTGCGTTACTGAGGGGGCGGCCCCCACCCCCGAACCCCTCCGCGGGGCTCCCTTCCTCCGCCCGGAACGGCCACCGGGAGCCAGGAGTGCCCGGCAGAGCCTGGGGACACGCGTGCACCTGTCCCTCGTCCCCTCTGTGCACTCGGCCCTGGCCGCGGCCCCGTCCAGCTGTCCCCCGCCTCGGTCCCCACTCAGCGGTCCCCGCCGGGGCGCGGGGGCGGGGCGGGCAAAGCCTCCCAGGGACGGCCCCGCCTCCCAGGGACGGCCCCGCCTCCCAGGGACGGCCCCGCCTCCCAGGACGGCCCCGCCTCCCAGGGACGGCCCCGCCTCCCGAGACGGTCCCGCCTGCCAGGGACGGCCCCGCCTCCCAGGACGGCCCCGCCTCCCAGGACGGCCCTGCCTCCCAGGGACGGCCCCGCCTCCCAGGGACGGCCCCGCCTCCCAGGACGGCCCCGCCTCCCAGGGACGGCCCCGCCTCCCAGGGACGGCCCCGCCTCCCAGGACGGCCCCGCCTCCCAGGGACGGCCCCGCCTCCCGGGGACGGCCCCGCCTCCCAGGACGGCCCCGCCTCCCAGGGACGGCCCCGCCTCCCGAGACGGTCCCGCCTGCCAGGGGCGGTCCCGCCGCGCTCACCGCCTGGATGCAGAACTTGCGCACGGTGTAGTCCACGAGGACCACGCAGTCCTCCACGCACACCCGGACGCTGCCGTACGTCCAGCAGCCCTGGTCCGGCCAGTACTGGTGGCACTTCTCCTGCACGGGACAGGCGGACGGGAGCACTGGGTCAGTGGGCGCCGGTCCCCCAGCCCGCCGGCCGTCCACACGGGCCAAGCCCCGGCTCAGGGGTCCCTGGGCCGCGAAAGAACACGGAAAAGGGTGTCCTTCTCAGTGGGGACGCCGAGGCCACAGCCCTGGTCGAGGGCTGCCCGGAGCCGGGACCCGGGGCTCTTTCTGAGGTCGACGCCCTCGATGTCACAGGCAGTCAGTCACCCATTCACTGTCCCCAGAAGTGAGCGAACCGTCTGGCTGGGCCTGCAGAGCAGGACGCCTGCCCCAAAGCGGGCAGGGCCCCCCTGGGGCTCAGCAGGTGGCTCTGTCCTGCTCAGCTCGCTGGGGACAACTTCCAGGTCATGCCTGCCCTCGGTGGACAGCGATGCCCTGGGGGTGACGTCACCTGCCCGCTGTCCTCTGACGAGGGTGGGACGTGGTGAGCGGCCGCCTTCTGGGCCTTCGCTCCCCGCATGAGCCCCCAGGGGAGGACTCTGGGACCCCCCAGCCAGGCACGGGGGTACGTCGGGGAAGTCCACTCAGCCGAGGTCTCGGGGAGTCAGCAGTCCCCCACCCCCTGCACCCGACAGGCATCTCGGGAAGGCGCCACGTCGTGAGAATTTCTGATCTTACACAACAAGCCGTGTCTTGCTGCTTCCCCGAGCCCTCGCCTGGGCCCTGGCCCTGGGTGTCTCTGAGGGGACCCTCAGGGGAAGCGGACACCCAAGGCCCCGGTAAGGCTCCCGCTCGGGGCCCTGAGGCTGTGTCTGTGGCCTCCCACCCCCAGGGCCGGGCGAGTGGATGTGTCCCCTCCTTGTCCCCACAGCAGACCCCTCCCTCCCTCCCCGTCAGAGCACGAGGTGACAGAGCAGCTGCCTCGCACCGGCGTCGGCCGGGGTGGGATGCCAGGCAGACCCACGGCAGGAGTGCGCAGGGAACCCTCTGGGGAAACGGTTTCGTGGGAAACGGCGAAGACCAAGACACAGAGGCGGCCAGCCCTGAGTCACAGAGACGGAAACTCCAGCCGGAGGCCTGGGGGTGACGTCGGCGAGAAAATGCCATGTAACGGAGCGACAGAGTGAGGGCGGGGAAGGCGGGGGCGCCCTCGGGGGGGCCCCCCGCTTCCGCCGACGTCTTACTGTGCTTCGTGTGTGCAAATGCACCCCACCTTCAGGGTGGTCGAGGCAGGTGGCCCATCCTGGGGGGTGCCCAGGACCCATGGTCGTCCCCTCTGCTCGGGCGGGGTCCGGCCCCAGCTCCTGCTGGGCCCTTCTGTGAAGCGTCTGTCCCTGCCTGCCTGTCCCAGCCCCCTCCAGAAGCTTTGTCCAGCGAGAGAGCACGTGGCTGGCCGGGTGGCCAGGCCAGCACCCACGCAGAGGCGGCCGGGCCCCCCCAGCCTGTCCCAGCTCCCTGAGAGGGAAAGCCCCACCCCCACCCTCCCACATCCGGAAGCGGAGGCTGGAGGCCACTTCCTGTGTGACTGGTGGCAGGGGTACTGGGGGCCCTGCTTCTAGCCTCTCGCCAGCCCTGCCTGTGGGCCCGCCTCTGCCTCCCGCCCTGCCCCAGCTCCCCGGGGGCCTGGAATTTCCACCTCAGAGGGGATCCCTTCCTCTGAGCCCTAGCGGAGCCCCTGGAGCCCCCTTGGGGATGGCCAGCAGTCCCAAGCCAGGGGGTGACAGAGAGTAGAGGCCGAGGACAGCCCCTTGCAGGCCCCGGCCCGGCCCAGGACACGGCAGGCCCTGAGCAGGGGACAGGATCACCGTGGCCCACTCCCGCCAAGCGAGGCCTTCCCCTCGGGCTGCCGTGGCCCTCAGGCTGGAACACGCTAGAACAGTCTCCCTCCCTCTAAT
This sequence comes from Macroglossus sobrinus, assembly GCA_004027375.1. Classification (NCBI taxonomy): domain Eukaryota; kingdom Metazoa; phylum Chordata; class Mammalia; order Chiroptera; family Pteropodidae; genus Macroglossus; species Macroglossus sobrinus. Next base: position 1,720 of record PVKZ01007163.1, on the reverse strand, counting down.
ACGTCTCCCTCCAGCTCCCGATTCTTCCTCCATTCTGGGGAAGGGGCTCCTTTCCTAGCACGCAGGCCCCACGCCCACCCCGTCTCTGCCTGCCCCGGGGCCCTTGGCCGGCTCCTCGATGGCTCTGCAGCCGTCCTGTTCTCCGCGTGGGCACCTCGGCGCCCGGCAGGTTCTCCGCTCCCTGAGCGCGTGGCCCTGCCTGTTGCTGCTGCTCTGGCTGGCTGTGGTACCATTCTCTGAGTCTCAAATACCTGGGCCCAGCATCCCCCGTAACCGAGCATCCATCCCTGTGTCCCGGACAGGACCCAGTGGGGGTGCTGTGCCACTGCTGGGCCCCTGCTGTCACCTCGGAGGTGCTGCGGTCGGGCGTAGGGCACAGGGTCTGTGTCCCTTCAGCCCAAGCCCTGGAAACACCACTGCATGTCTACACTCGGGGCCCAGCCCGGGCCAGGCGCACGCTGGGGGCGGGGGGCTCAGCCCTTCCGGACCCCGTCCCCTTTCCTCCCCATGGTTTCTGTGTCCCCTGCTGACATGCCTGCCCTCGTCTGCTTTCTGTCTGCTGCAGCCCCCCGCCCCCCGCCAGGGGAAGGTCAATTGCGTGAGGAGGGTTCGCCGCTGGCCGGCTGCACACGCCCCTCCCGGGGAGAACGCCTGTCCAGGAGGCAGACGCCCGTTCGTCTGTCACATGCACAACCTGACTCTGCTTCACTCTTCTCCTCCGTAGAGCCTTCGAGCTCCTACCATGCACATCGCTTGCTGAATTAGGAATAGCGGATCAAATCGGTTGGAATGACAAGTCCTCACGTGTTTAGTGTATCTTAGTTTTCAAGGGTGTTTCTCTCGTCTGGATAAATAAGCAGGGAGCCATTTTTATTTATAGTCACGCTGTATGCTCGACAGACTGAGACAACCTAAATTCTAGAATCTGCTGCTCATCATGGCATCAGGGCAGCCGGGGCCCGGCCGGGGCGGGGGGCCAGGCAGGGGTCCAGAGCAGCGAGCTATGGGAGCTCAGAGGTTTTGTTTCTAGAGAAAAATGGGGTGGTGCCTTTTTTTTTTTTTTTTTTCCTGCAGTCATAAGAAGGGAACGGAATAAGAGAAGGAAGTGGTAAGCGCCCTCCCCGCCCCCACCCCCAGCGACAGCTGCAAAATGGAAAGTCCTCCCGGCCCAGGCCGGCCCTCACCTCCTTCCTCTCCTTCAGGTTCGTCAGCATGACGATGGTGGCCGACTTCTGCTCCCAGACCATTCTCCAGAAGTCGTTAACCGTCTCCTGCTTGGGGCCTGGAGGTGGGAGACGACCCCAAGGTCAAAGGCAAGCACAGGGGAAAGTCACTGTAGGCCCCCCCAGCCCCTGGCGCCCCGACCCTGGGACACTGTGATCCAGCTTCGCTGAGGGGTTGGAGGTCAAGGTCACGCCCTACAGAATTCCAGAACCCACGGGGCTGGGAGGGACCCGTCGGTCGCCAGCCTCCACCTCTTTCTGCCATACTTCCGGATCACCCCGGGGGAGCAGGGACCCTCAGGGAGCTGAACAGCTGAACCCAGATGGGTTCTAGTGGTAGGTGATAAGGGGTATTCACCCCTTAGTCATAGGTAATAACGGGTATTCACGGGAGGCGGGCAGAAAGCAGACGGGCTCTGTGACAGTCTCAGAAGGGCGACGAGGAAGAGCTGAATCAGTGTGGACTGTGGTGTGTGTGTGTGTGTGTGTGTGTGTGT
>PVKZ01007162.1:0-26056 GCA_004027375.1 Macroglossus sobrinus | reverse complement strand
CAGTCGGTGTCGGAACAGCCGTGTGTGGCACCGGGGGCGGGGGGGGGACTAGACGAAGCGGGGCGATCGGATAAATGAAACCAGCGAAACTAATGCAGAATAGCACTGAGTGTCAACAGCAATTGGAACATAACAAATAACGTGACGTCTCACAAATAAACACGGAAATACACAAAACGTGCCCAGAAGACCCAGGGGCGAAACAGTGACCACTCGGACCAGCTCTGCATTCTGTCCCAGCGGCTGCTGCCACCACGCTCAGTGCCACAGGGCCCTCCTGGCCAACCGCCCAGCCAGGACTGGACCGACCGCAATCCGCACTGGGCACGCGGGCCCCGTGACGCGCACAGATAACCGTGTCACACGGCCATCACCCAGCCGTCACCCAGCTGTCACCCAGCATCACCCAGCGCCACCCATCCATCACCCAGCGTCACCCAGTGTCACCCAGCGCCACCCATCCATCACCCAGCGTCACCCAGCGCCACCCAGCCATCACCTAGCATCACCCAGCGTCACCCAGCATCACCCAGCGTCACCCAGCTCAGAAAAGCCGGCGCTGCTGCAGGGGGCGCCGGGAGCAGTCACGGGGACCGAGCCCGCATGTCGTGAGGTTATAGAATAGCCACAGAAGTAGAGCCGTGGACGCCTGAGTCTGTGCTGCTCAAACAATATTCCTTGGAAATCAAGTCGCACACTCAGTGACGCCGGAACCAACTTTGATTTTTGTCCAGAAATCTGGTGGAAAATGTCCCCCCACGTCCGGTCAGTGACGCCCAGGTCTCCGTACCAACCACGGTGACACACCGCCCCCCTCACGAGCGCGTGTGCTGGCGGGAGTGTGGACACGGCCCTCGGCACGCGGAGTGGCACCGCTCGGCCACACGCACGGGGAGACAGCTGGGGACCTCCGTGCACCCCAGCCCCGGCCCCCCACGACCCGTCCGCACGCAGCCCGAGGGGTGCACTCAGGGCCAGGCAGGGCGCTCTCTGAAAGGTCCCTGAGGCCCGCCCTGGCAGTGGGTCTGCTGTGCCAGCGGTCCCCGTGTGCGAACACCGTCCCCCTGTCTGTCCGCGGGCACGCCCTCCGCTAAACGGAGCAAAGCAGACCCCTCCCACGCCCACTCCCCACCCCCGCCTCCAACGCCCCCGGGAGAGGGGGCCAGGACGCTCCCCGTCCAGCGAGCAGCTCCGCGCTGCCCGGAAGCAGAAGTGGCCCCCGTGAGCTGTGCTCCTGCCCTTCTGGCATTTTCGCAGTGGGGCTCTGCTCTGCCCTCCTGCGGCTCCGTGGCCCTGAGCTCGGCGCTGGCCGAGGACAGGTGTCCGTCTGCGAGAGGCCGAGCCAGCCCTCCACACGGCTGCTGCCGGGGACACGCGACTCCCGGAGGCAGGCTGGGAACCCACCCCGCTCTCGTGGGGCCCGGTGGCACCCCCTCGCACGCTGCCCTCTCTCCGCAGGCCCGGTTCTCAATGCTCACTCCGGCCGTACCCCAAAACTCTAACGCGGGGGGCGGGGAGGACGGGGAGAGGAGACAGCAGAAACGAGAACCAGATTAACGCAGCCAACATTTCCAACAGCCTCTCGATGGCCCACACGTGTCAAAGGCACCAAAGTAGACACGAAGCACACCCCATGCCTGGCGAGGCTGGCTTTGAGGGTGGTACGGTGGTGGGGGGGGGACCCTACAGAAGCCCCCTCCACGCCCGCGTCCACGCGGCCGCCTGTCCGAGCCGGGCGCAGGTTGGGCCCAGCACACATCTCCCCTGGAGAGAGCGGAGCCCCCAGCTGAGACCTTTATCTGACACACACATGTGGCTCAAAGAACTATTTGCATTACAAAGCGATTCCGAGGGAACACGGGCAGCGAGCGGAGCCTGCGCAGACCGCCCGGCAAAGCCTCACGGTCGCCCGCCGGGCCCCCGCGAGGGCCGCCCCGCCGTTGGGACGCGGCTGCGACCTGGGCGCAGGTCCGGGGCGGCCCTGGCGCCCGGGCCAGGCTGCACAGAGGGTGCCGCGGGGCCGGGCAGGCCACACCCACCAGCCCCGCAGGCTGGTTCCATCTGAGACAGGAGGGACAGGTGCCGAGAGGTGCGACTTGCCCGTGCCAGGCACGGAGGTCCCAGGAGCCAGGTGGCCCCGCCCACCCACATGCTGACCCCGCCCTCCCAAACCGCTGGCCCCGCCCTCCCACACCGCTGGCTCCGCCCATCACATCGCTGATCCCGCCCCCACACACCGCTGACCCCGCCCTTCCACGCCACTGACCAGTAGACGCCAGGTGGCTGTGAAGCTGTCCCCTGCGTGCTGGGGAAGGTCACCGGGTGACATAAACTATTCCCCCACCTTTAAAAGTCGTCACGACCCCTAACCCCGCCACAGAGGTGGCAGAGCCGGAGGCCGGGGGCCTGGGAGATGCCGAGGGTGGTCCGGGAAGCCAGCCTGGCCCCCTGTGGGGTTCCGGACACGAGCGCGGAGAAACCCAAACCCCCGAAGGCCGCCGGGCGACCCAGGGCGGGGGCGGCGCTCGCAGGTCTGACTGCCAGACCGACCGAGCCCGCGCGGGGCTGCGGCACCATGACGGCATGCAACTGTCATGTGATCCTGTCACTGATCTTTTAACATGCATAGCCGGCCTCATGTGTCTCCAATTCAAAACCCCAAATTGAAGACTTATGTGGAGATAATTATAAGTGAAAATCAAACGCAGGCCTGGAAAACACCCCACTTTCTTCACAAAGTGACTGCACGCCGGGAAAGGCCGGGCCTCCCGGAGGAAGTGGGGGTGGCCGGGCGGGTTCGCACCGCCGCCCGCAGGGCCCCTCTGAGCGCGTCCCGCGTCCTGGGGACCTGCGCCTCAGCTCCAGGCCGGAAGCCAGGGCGCACCGCTCCTCTGCCCTTAACTTGACAGGCCTTCAGCTGTTGGTGACCGGGGACTACGTGGTATCAGAAAAAAATGGCTTTAAAAAAATGGCTTTTTAAAAAATATATACATATCTTCCAGTCAAAAAAAAAACAGAGATGCGTCTTCCAAGGGCTAATTGTGCAGCAGGTCGCCTCAGGGGGCAGGCGTGCGGCACGCACCGTCACCGGGCCACCGCCTCACGCACGGATGGCAGCCACCATCCCTGTCCCTTGTCCCCGTCTCAGAGCACTTCAGTGATCGAATCGGAGGCGACCTCCTAGAAGCCAAAGGGACACGCCGGGCCGTCCGGAGGAGGCTGGCTTTGCCCTAAGCAAAATGGGGCACCGCCAGAGGGCTCGGGCTGCGACGTGAGCCGGTCAGCGCCCCCCGCCCCGCACTGTCCTCCGGCACTGCTGTCCACCCCCCCCCCGTGCCAGGGGTGGCCCCCTGACCCCGGCACCGCGGCCCGGCCACCCTCCTCGCTGCGTCTCCTCCACGAGGCTGCTCGGCCCAGCGCGGCCCAGCGCGGCCCGCCTGCCCAGAGCGTGGCGAGAGGCCACCGCCTGACCCCAGCGCCACTAAATCTCTTCCAGTTTAATATTCAGGGGATTTGGGCTGTAAATAAAGAACACTCCCCACGTAAAAAATAAACTTACACTCGTGACTTCATGCGTGGTGACCCCGAGTCCAATTTCTGTCTGCGATTAGGCCGAGAGGACAAGGTAAGCGGCGTACTGTCTGCAGGCGGGCGGGTGGGGGCCGGACACCGGGGGTGCACAGCCCCTCACTGCACCGCCCAAGAGCAGCGGTGACGCCCAGCGGCCACGTGGCCAGTCGATGGGACAGCTGGGCGGCCCAGCACTGGGGGCCGTGGCTCGGCTCTCCCTCACGCAGGCACATCTGGGGACACGTGTGGCAGTGGGCTGGGCCCATGCTTCCACCCAGGCCAGGGCCCCCAGAATGGGCCTCCACGGACAATGCCAGGCCTGGTGCTCCCAGGGCCCGGTGCACAAGGGGAGAGGGGAGGGAGGGGGTGACTGTCCATCCAGCCCGAGGGGACCCTCACAGTCAGAGGGCTCACCCCACTGCACCGCACAACACCCACCCCGGCCCCCAACTCAGCCCAGACAGACATCAGCATCTCTGTCCCCAACTTGTGGATGAGGAAGCAGCTCAGTGGTGACTGACCAGCTGCTCAGCGCTGTGGCCACCTCCCTGCCCAGACTCCAATACCCAGCTGAGGCGTCCAGGCCACGTGAGAGGCGGGGTGAGGGCCGTGCTCAGGTCACCTCTGCCTCCTGGCCTTCGGGAGCAACGTGCACCCTGGGCCCCAGGGGGCAACGTACGGGGGATGGGGGGGAAGGGTCTGTGTGCCCTCTGTCACCGCCCCAGCAAAGGCCCTCGCCAGCACGCCCGCCCTCGTCCCCGGGGGTCAGGAAGACGCGGGCCCGGGCGCCAGAGAGGAAAATGTGTCTGGCAGTTCCCCGGGCCCCAGGGCCGGTGTGCCGAAGCCCGGACGAGGGGCCCCACTGCCCCACGGCCTCGGACAGCTGGGCCCCCAAGGGCGCCACCGCCCTGTGCAGCAAAGGGCTGAGCAGGCGCAGAGGGGACCCGCCGTTCATCGCCAAGGCCCAGGGCCAGGAGGGACCGGACGGGGGTGGGGCGCACGGGGGCATCATGGGGGAGACGCGGCACACACTTCAGGAGCGGGGGGCTCTGGCTCCGCAGGGTGGGGGTGCAGTGTGGCTGTTTCTGTCGTCGGCGGTGCCTGAACCAGGACATGGGGCAGGTACCGCGGAGTCGCACGTGTGTGACACACGCACGAGACGGGCGGGCGGGATGGACGGTCGGGCAGGAGGGGGAGGGGTGGACGGGATGGATGGATAGATGGATAGACGGATGGGTGGATGGGTGGGTAGAAGGAGGGAAAGAAGGGAGGAAGGAAGGATAGAAGGACCAGCGGGGGCAGGTGGGTATGTGCCCAGATGAGTGAGCAGACGGGAGGGACGGCAGAAGAGACAGCGGGAGAGAGGATGGCAGGCAGGTGGAGGGGCAGACAGAAGTGGGTGGACAGAGAACGGGACAGTGGAGGGAGGCGTGGGGCCGAGGACTGGACACCGGCCGGAGAGAGGACCCTCGCAGGGAGGTGGCGGCTCTGAGGACCCGCAGTGGACCATGGGCACGGCCAAGGCCGAGACCCGTTGCCCCCGAGCACAGGGAGGAGGGCACGGTCCCAGGGGCGCCTGCCGCCCTTCCCCGGCCTCCAGCCCAGGACCCCTGCAGCCCTGCGCGCATCCGTGACGAAGCCCCCCGTCCCCCACAGTCGAGGGCTGATAGAGAAAGTATGTTTATTTTTTAAACAGGAATGAATTATTCAGCATTCTAAATCCAGAACACATCAAGTCTAAAACGACACACACTGTGCTTTTGCCTTCTCCGTGCAGACGCTTAGAAATATTCTGTAATTTCTTTAAAAGAATAAAAATATTGATTGTGGGTGAATTAGCAACTCAGGAAAGATCCAGATGCAAATGGGAGGGGGGAGGTGTTGCTGGACGGGAGCTGAGTGGCGGAGGAGTGGGGGGCGTCTGGACGGCAGAGAGGGGAGGGAGGGGGCTCAGCCGGCCGGGGCGAGGAGGCCGTGGGGCCCCTTTGGGACCTCCCAGCTCCGGTGGGGTGGGTGACGGGCTCTGGACAGTGGTGTGGTCAGTGAGGAACGTCGCGGGTGCTGGCCGTGGACCCAGGTAGAGACTGGGGCCACCAGGACCCTCGGCTCCCGGCTTAGCTTCTCATGACTGGGTTTTTCGGTCAGTGGGGTGACTTCTGAGCCCCGTACTTGTCCCGGCCGGATGTGCTTCCCTGGGGACTCAGGAGTCTCGGCCGGTCTCTCCTGCCGGGTGCCCGGCCACTGCAGCAGGGCCCGCTGGGAAGAACCCGCCCAGAGCGCTGGACCAGGCCCGATGCCGGCCTCAAGGTGCCACCCATGCCGCAGCCCCCAGGTTCCGCCTGGGGCCCGGAGCCAGGGCCACCGATGGGGCAGCCCAGTGCCTTGGCCAGGGCAGGCTCCCGGCCATCCCCGGTGTCAGGCGCCAGAAGCCCAAGGACTGAGTGTGACCCCCGAAACGCCGACTGTCCCCACACACACACAGAGCGCTGATGAGAGGAGTAAGAAGGGGCTTCCGGACGGCACGGCCCCTACGAGGACCCACCGGCCCCCTGCAGGCGTGGCCACGGGCCAGGGTCCGGGTCAAGGCCAGAGGCGCGGCGGCCCCCACGGCCACAGAGCAAACAGCACAGGAAGCAAGGGACGATGCGAGGACGGTGACCGGAAGCCGGCACGTGGCCTGGTCTGCTCTGGTTTTCTAAGTTCCTGGTGCTAAACCGAGGTTTCTCCCGTGATTCTGAGTTCCAGACGTGGGGAGCGAGTGCAGTGCGAACGCCGGGGTCCTCGGCCTCCAGGGACGGGAGTGAGCCTGGGGACAGGGGACTTCAGGAGCGTCAGGGCTGCAGACGGAGCCCGGGGTGGACGGCCGGCCGGCGGCAGCTGCAGGCTGGTTCCCAGACTGCACCCAGCAGGGGGACCGGTGCAGCCCCGAAGGCGGCCCGCCGGGATGGGCGAAGCACCTGTGCGCGTCCCTGGAGAGAAGGCACCGAGGACAAGGCTGTCTCCCCCACACTCGTCACGGTGCGCCCGGCACGCGACACGCACCAGGCGCTCAGCAGGTGTGCTGAGTGTGAACCGGACACCCCTGGGCCCTCAGTGACACGCCCGGAGCACAGGGGGCCTCGGCGCCCTCTGCAGACTGTGGCGCAGGCCCCACCCTGCTGGCCGCCGGGGAGAGGGTGGAGCTGGGCGCCCTCGGATGGAGGACACTAATCTGCCCGTCCTCTGGAGCCCCCGATCTGGGCGGGGACCCTCTCCTCCGTCCCCAGGGCCACGTCTCCCCAACACTCCCCGGCACAGCACACGGCCCACCCGAGGGCTTCACCGACACCGCTGGGCCCTTCCTCTGCTTCCCCGACCCCCACCCTTCCTCCTCCTCGCGGTCCCGGCCCCCAGGACGCCGTGTGCTTTCGCCTGGGAACCAGGGGATCAAGAAGACTTAATGACCTGAGCGTCATTTGAGTCAGAGAAGCGCCCTACGTGAGTTCTCGGAGAAACACCAAAAACACTGCTTGTGAACGGAGCCCCAAGACTTTGATTAGAACTGGCTGGACGGAGCCCACTACACATCTCCTTAAAAGTAAGTAAGAAGCCACCGACTCGGTTTAATTCAAAGATGAAAAAATCCCTGTACGTTATCTGGATTTAAGAGGACGTACACCGCAGTGGCCATCCAATCGGGGAAGATTCTTGGTTTCCCGTCCAGGTTACTTTGTAATCATCCTTTCTGTTATAGTTTGTTTCGAGAGTCAGCGTCCAACACGGAGCTGCTTTTCTTCAGGGTTGGTCTCATGTTTGGCGAGGGACAGACGACAGAGCGGAGGGATCACGGTGCCCTACCGACCGAAGCCACCGCTCTCCTCCTGTCCCGTAGTAAAGGGCGAGGAAGCGTCTCACCCAGGCCACCGCAGCCGTGCGGGGCTGACGGAGACGTTAACGGCTGTAAAAAGTAGGGCCTGTGAAGCCGGCTCCGTTTCTCCCCCTAAAACACCGCCGAGGGTAGTGCCTTTTTCAGTTCTGTTTTATTTTAATCGGTGCGACATTTGACGCAAAACCGAAAGGTCCCTCTGCTTTAAACCCTCAAATACCCGCACAAATACAGCTGATGATATTGATTAATGTTTATTAGCGCATTCCAAATATACTTGCATCTTCGTCAATTCTGCCATTTAATAATTCTGCTAAATCTCAAAAATGGAGATGCAATCTTGCCTGTAAGAAGGCAGCCCTGCTAGTTATTTACAGATTGTAACATTTACATAAGAGTTTGGTTTAACAAGAGATATAAATATAGATAAAACTCTTAGGACTTCATTCTTTAAACTGCCCTCTAAAAATCTGCCCTGCAATTTGCAAACTGAATTTTGTGCAGACTATTCTTGGAAGCCTTTGTGAATTAGGGAGAACTAACTCAAAGCAAGGGCTGGCTAATCACAATTTTGCAAATTGTACGTAGCAATCATCCTCACATTGTGAAATTCAGATCTATAAAATGCTGATGTTTTAAAGTTGAAAAATAAATTAGCTCGCTAGAACTATTTCGCAAAAAAAAAAAATCAGTCTGAGGCTTTACAACTAAATTATTTGTTTTAAAAAATTAAGAGACTGTCACATTAGCAGCAAATAATAAATAAAGGCAGAGCGTCAGGCCAGAGTGTTCGTGCCACACGGTCCCCACGACGTCGCGGGCTCCACGGGCACCAGACTCCGGCCCCTCCCACAGGGACTCACCTGCCAGGGGCAGTGGCTCCAAAACTGCCCCGCGCACTGCGGCTACGCCCGGGGCCGCTACGCCCGGGGCCGCTACGCCGGGGGCCCGGGACCCGGGAGCCACTGGCAGGCGGGGAGGGGCCTGGCCAGCATACTCCTTGGTTGGTCATCTACTCGCCGGCTAAAGCCGGCTCCCGTCTACCCAGTCTACGAAGTCGGCAGTTAGCACGGGTGTGTTTGTTCACACCGGTGCCGTCTGAGTTAGGAACCTGTGCCGATGCCCCGCGGGAGGGACGCGGGGGCGCGGGGACGCGGCCTGGCAGGAGGCCGCGAGCGGAGCCCCCCGGGGGAAGGGCCGAGCGGCCTTCGCACAGAGCTCGGGTCCAAGGGACCCCAGCGGTCGGGTCAGTCACCGAAACGCTCTACCGACCGTCCCCCGAGAGGTGAGGTGTGTGCACGCGCGTGTGCGCACACACACATGCACACGGGCGCGCACACACGCGTGCGCGCAGCAGTCCCACCGGGTCCGCGCAGCCCGCCACCGCCGCCAGAGGCGCGCGCGGGGCTCTCCCGCACATCGGGTCCCGCTTTTCCCAGAGTCCGAGGCCCCTTCGAGGCCCGGGGCCCCACGGGAATTTGTGATGTTTAGAACGATCTGAAACGACCCCCCACTTAAAAATACTCTTCACTCCACCGCGGAGACACGCGCTGCCCCAGCCGGGGTGGGCAGCGCGCCCTGGCCCTCGCCACCCCTACGTCCAGCTGGCTGAGCCCCTGCTTCCAGGCGGGGCGTCGGGTCCGCTGCGCCCCCATCCCCGCCCCCATCCCCACCCCGGGCCGGCAGAGCCCCCCGCAGTGGTGATGGGCCCGCACTAGGCTCAAGGGCCCTCGGAGCCGGCGAGGACGCCTGCGACGCCCTTGGACCGGGCAGGCGGGAGCACCCGCGTGCGGCCATCCCCTGCGCGTCACCGCGGCGGTGGCCGGACACCAGGCATGCGGCTGCTTAGCCCGCCGCTACGGCGCTTCGTGCAACGCTGCTTCTAGAAAGCAAATGTTTGTGTTGGTAAATATCATCTCGATCTGATCCGCATTCAGGTGCTTTCCGCAGGTAGCGGCTGGGGACGGGGAGCGAAGTCGCCACCGGAGCGCCGAGCGCAGGGGATGAAGACGCCGCGTGGGCGTCCGAGGAAGGGGGAGGGGGCCTCAGAACAACGCGTTCTGCTCTGATTTCCGAGCCTTGCGTGGACACTCGGCTGCGCGGTAAACCCTCAGAGGCAGGGGTCAAAGGGCGCGGGGACCAGGCCCTCCTCCCAGGGGCAGGCTGGGGGCCTCCAGCAGGCAGGTCAGGGGACGCGCCACCGCCCACGATGAGGCGGGGTTCAGATGCACGTGGCTGAGCCCCACCCTCCCCGCAGCGCAGACCCCTGGAGGGGACAAGCCGGACGGGAGGTGCCCACCCCCTGGGCCGCTGGGCCCTCAGCCGAGCTGTCCACACGCACAGACGCCGGGGCACAGGTGCAGGACCCTGGGCCTGGGAGACGTGTCACCTGCCATGTTTCTGCTCTGACCTCACGTCACCTGCGAGCAGCCGTCCCCAACACCTGCCAGGGTGGCTGAGAGTATGAGCTGGGGTCAGGTCCCGGCTCAGACAGGAGCTGGCTGAGCCCCTCGGCGCTCCGTCTCCCACTGTGTAAAGCCGGAGCGGTGACACTCGCCTGGGAACGGAGAGGCAGGTCCCCGTGGGGCGGCTGCCCCCTCCAGAGGACGGCTGGGTCTGTTCCTGCGACCACCGTGACTGGATCTCGGCGTCCAGAGCCGCTAGCTGAGCTGCAGGCTCCTGGCACGGTGGGCGCCTCAGGGAGCTGACCTCACAACGGGGTGCCGAGGGAGGCCTGGCCCGGAAACGCCTCCCCCCGGCCGCGCTCGCCCCCGCCCTCCGAGCCACATCGCGGGCCCCCTGCCCCGTGCCCCAGCGGGCCGCGTCCTGCGCGCCGGGGCCGGCGGGGAGGCTGGCAACCCCCAGGCCCAGGAGGGGGGGCCCAGCCAGAGCCCGCACGGGTCCCAGAGGCCCCCGCAGCCCCCGGGGGTGCTTTCATCTTTCCGCGTGAAAACGAGGCTCGGCAGCCAGCCCCCGCACGAACCGGGGTGCCCCCGCGGGACCGGACCCGCGCTCACGCTGGGCAACGGGACAGGACGGCGCAGCGCGCCCCTCACGCCCAGGCCACCCGTGGGCCGGGCGAGCGTACTGCCCAGCCGCCTCCCCAGGCCTCGGCTCCGACTGTCCCCTGCGCCCGGGAAAGGGCACAAGTGGTGTCAACCGAGGGTCATGCCCGACAGACTAAGGAGCTCTGAAAAGATCCACCACGAAAAAGAGAAAACTGGAGAAACGTCAGCCAGCGATGTCCAGACGTCAGCGGCGTGGCTGCCACACACGTGAGGACAGCGGCCCTGCGGAGAGGGACACGAGGCAGTGACCCCGGCTCCCGCCCTCCACGGCGTCGTCACTTAAACGAGCCGCAGTCCTCGGGGCGGGGAGGTTTGGGGTACCCCGCGAACAGTACCCGGGGGCGTGCACGCGAGGTCACGCACGGCGGCGCTCTCAGGGGCAATCTGGTGGCATCTGGGAGCTGGCCATGCGCATCTAGGGCCCGGGCGACGCCGCCCCTCAGTCCCCTCCGCAGGGGTCTTCAGACCAGTCCCCGGGGACAGACGCGCGGCGAGCGGGGCGCAGGCAGGAGGCACGCGCACCGCCTTGTCCACGCGCACGCACAGGGCCACGCACGCGTGCACGTGCATGTCGGAGCCGCGCACAGAGGCGACGGACCGCCCTGCGCACGGGCTCGTCTGATCCCGGGAGCGGGTCTCCGAGCACCACGCATGCGCGGCGGGCCCCGCGGCCGAGCGCGCTCGCGCGTCCCTGCCGCGCGCACACGCAGCCGCCTGGTGGGGCCAGTGCGCAGGGACCCGCGGGAGCGCGCGCATCGGGGCGCGGGGACCAAAGGGGCTTCTGGGTGTCACAGGACACGCCTGTGCACCGTTCGAGTCTTGATGGCGAACACGGAACTTTAGTAATCAAACAGGATCAGCGACATGAAAATGCAAAACAGTCCAGGCTGCCCCTCTCTTCCGGGAGATCAGACCCCTCCCACCAGGTCCCCGCTGACCTTCTCAGGCCAGGCGCGGCTCCACGGGGCCCAGAGGGTGAGCCAAGTCCACCATAACTTTGCCTCCCTTTTATTCCCCCAGCTTGTGAAAACTCTGACTCATCCTGCAAGCCCACCTCCTCCAGGAAGCCTTCCCTGACCACCTCGTCCCAAAGGGATCCAGTTCCTGCTCATGCTTCACTCATCACACCCTACGACCTCTTAGGACGCATCACTTCCTGTCCGAGGGCGGCCCACGCTGGACCACCCACTCCCCCAGAGAGGGGCCATGCCTCGTTCTCCCTTGAGTGCCTACTATGTGCTGGGTAAGGGTCTAGGTGTTGAAACAGAGCAAAGAGCATAAGGTTTCTTCTGCCCTCTGGGGCTACAGTCTGGTGGAGGACTGAGCGGTCAGACACAAGGAAATCGGAGAGCCGAGGACCACAGAACGGCCGCAGCAAACGGAATGGGGGGCCGGCGGCGGAAAGCCTCCCAGAGCCGAGCAGCCTGGGCTAGGCCTGCGGGCAGGTGGGCGGGTGAGCAGGTGGGCAGGTGGGCGGGTCTCCCCTCCTCGGCGCCCTGGCCGGAGCTGGGCGCACGGCAGGAGATCTGAAACCATCTGTCTGGACGAGCAAACGGCCCACAGTCACCCCGGCCAACGTGGCTCCACCAGCGAGAGGCAGGGCGTGGTCGCCCACCGCGCCTGCCCCCCGCGCCTGCCCCCCGCGCCTGCCCGTGTCAGAGGCTGCCCCCGGCCCACGATAAAACTACCTGAGTCAAGTTGGGCATCGGCGGAGCCCACGGGCTCCCCGGCTCTCCGGACGTGGCGCCCGGCGCAGCGGGCAGCCCAGGGGCCGGGTCTGGACACCGCACGCGGTCCCAGCGCCGTGCCAGGGGAGCAGCCAGGGGTCGGCGAGTGCCCCCCTCCAGTGCGAACAAGGGGAGTTAGCAAAGACAGGAGATATTTTTCACATGTTATTATTTTTATTTTAAACTAGAAAAAAAAAACTAGAAAAAAGAAACTAAAAAAAAAAATAGAAATCAGCACTTTTGCAGAAACTTTGCAAAAGACCTGACTGGACTAGGAAAAAAACGCAGAAGCCCCAGAAGCTTGGGGTGGGGGCAGGGGAGGCAGGGGGGTAAGGGGGGAGGGGCAGAGCCACCCTTCCCCTCCCCCCCCCACCTGGACACAAGCTTTCTCTGGGGAAAAAAATCCAGGGCAGCCCCCGCTCGCCCTCCCAGACCCCACCGGTCAAGGCCGTGGGCGCTCCCCCGAGCAGCAGCCCGTCCTGCCCGGCACCTCTGCCACCCGCACAGGGGCACGCACCCGCGGCACCCAGTGGCGACAAGGGGGGGCTTCCTGTTTACATTTTTATTTGAATGGTTCTGCATCTACCTTCACACGTCTCAGGGAAAACACCGCTAGCTCCTGAAACCCGTGGACTCACAGATGGTGTTAGGGCCGGCCTATCTAGGGTGGGGGGTGGTGGGGAGAGAGGAGGGGAGAAACGGAAGAGAGGGGGGAGAGAAGGAGGAGGGGGGGAGAGAGGGAGGAGAGGGGCGAGAGAACGGTGAAGATGCTTCAAAGGGAACAGCAAGCCAACTCAAAGCGTATGAGGGGGCCCAGAAGCCAACTCGGAAAGGGACATAAACAGGTGAGGACCACCCACTGAGGCTCTAGGGCTCTGCGGACCCCGGAAAAGCAGAGAAAGAAAGGGAAAAACTATTCGGAACAAACTGATGCGTGGTCCACGGGAGGACGTCGGAACTCGGTTTGGCGTCCCCATGCCTACGCTCCGCTCCGCGCTGTTTCTGCCGGAGCCGGAGGAGGGGGGCCCTCGTCTTCTTGGGGTGCAGGCCGCCTCCATCGGTCCTCAGGACGCAGGGCCGGCGTCTGCAGCCCAGGGGACGGGTGGGCTCCTGGCGGCGCCCGCCCCTTGCAGAGGGCATCAGAAAGACACACCCGGGCCGTTGTGACAGGATGCAGATGGTGACTAGCCGTGGAGGGGACTGCCGCCCTTCCCAGAGGGGGCCCGCAAGCCTGTCCCCTCCGGGCCCGGGGAGTGGGGGGGGGGAGGTCTCTCGGCACTGGCCGCCAGGCCGGGGCGGGGAACGTTTGGCCTTTACAAGGCGGTGGGCAGGGCGCCCATCCCAAGGCCGTGGGATGCAGGCCTCAGACCTCAGACAGCAAGCGGGGACAGGGACGGGGCCTCACCAGGGATCACAGCCCCCCACAGCCCCCCGGGGGCCCATCCCCGAGCACTTGAACCCTGGGCAGCGATGACGTCACAGAGGACGGACGCGCTCCCGCTCTGATTGTCTGCGGTTGGTCACGCCAGCAGAGGCGATGGTCCCAGCCGGTGGGCGGGCAGGCGGGCGCTGACGTCCAGGGCCGCAGCCCTGGCCCCCAGGAGCCGCCCGGGCGGTGTTGAGGGAGACGCCTGCAGGGCCGCACACCCCCTCCCGAACCCGGCTGCCGGGAACCGGGCCCCTCGTGCGCCTCCCCTCTCTCCCCCCCCCCCCCCCCCCCCCCCCCCCCCCCCCCCCCCCCCCCCCCCCCCCCCCCCCCCCCCCCGCTTTTCCGCCCTAAATGAAATTCCTGCCGCGGCTAATACCCAGCAAACAAACACCATTAAGGACTTGAAGACACTGAAAGAATGCGCGGCTCGTGTGAACCCCCCCCCCCCCGTCAATCACTTCTGCCTGTCTGCGTGCGCCCCGCGATCGGATCGGCGCGTTAGCGTGCCTGACTGGCTCGGCACAAAGAAGGTGGGAACGCTCCCTCGAGCGGGGATGTCAGCGCTTGGAAAACCCGTCACCATCTGTGCTCGCTCCCGCGGAGGCAGGAAAACAAGCCCTGTTTAAGGAGACGGCAGAACAAGGAACTCGGGGGTTGGTGTGAGAAGGAGCCGCGGGGGCCGGCGGGACTTCACGGCGGGACGGGGCGCAGCGGTGGCGGGTCCCGTGTCGCTGGCGGGCCGCGGAGCTTCGTCCCCCACAGGTGCTGAGGGTGCTGAGGACAGACGCCAGGGCCCGGAGCCCCGTGAGGTGCACGCGGGTCACGGAGACGCCGCGGGCCTGCGGGCGAGGCCGGTGGACGGGGCGACCGTCCTGCTCCCCGTCCCCAGGGCGGGGGAGGCGCAGCCCCCCAGCCACCCAGCGGCCACCTGACTGTCCCTGCTCCCCACGCCACCCCCACTTTCCCATCTGCAGGGGCACCAGAAGCTCCCAGACACCCCCCCCCATAAGACAATCACCCACAAATCACCAGGAAGGAAAAACTTCGGTCACCAAGCTTGTCTGAGCACCGCCGGTGACGCGGCCCGGCCAGTGGCGCCCGAACCGCGGGGACGCGCCACCCGCCCCTAGCGAACCCCCAGCCCGGGCGCTGGGTCCCGTCCTCCTGTCCGCACCTCGCCCTCGTGCCCGTCCCCGGGAGCCCCCCGAGGACGACGCGGTGACCCCGGGGGGAGCGTGCCGGGCGCCCGAGTGGGGCGGCGGCGTCACGAACGGTCCCCAGGACAAAGGCCGGCCGCTAACCACACGGCAGCGCCTGGAACCCGCCGAGGACCCGCCGGCGAGGAGCGGGGGGCCCTCACCGTTGCTGGGGTGCTGCCTTGTCAGCGGCACCGCTGCGTGCAAAGCCCCGTGAGACGCCCGCTGCTGCAGGGTCCCCCGTGGAGGCGGCCCTCGCCCGCCAGACGGCGCGGCCGCGCCACCCGCACGCCGGCACCGTCCCCGCCGGGGCGGGGGCCGCACCCCGGGGCCTCATCAGCCGTCCCCAAGCCCAGGTGCCCCAGCCCGCTCCTCACCGACAAGCCTGTCACTGCAAACGGCCCAGACGGCGGCCAGAGGCCGAGCCGGCGGCCCCCACGTGGCCCCCGAGTGGCCCTGGAGTGGTCCCCGAGCCCGTGCGGCTCTTGCCGGTTTCCAGTTCTCCACATCTCTCTCTTCGTGCCCGAGAGGACGCCCTCCTGTCCTGTCTCCACGTTACCCCAGACCGGGGCGGGGAAGCCTCCGCCACCTGCGGGGACGCGCCCTCTGTGGGCGCCTGTCACAGAGCTGCCGGGAAGCCGGGCCGGGGAACTGGGGCGTTCCACCCCGCACCCCCTCGCTCCCCCTCGCTCCCCCTTGCTCCCCGCAGGAGGGCCTGGGGGGGCGGCGGGAGCGAAGCCGCACCAGGCCGGGCGTCCAGGCGTCCAGCGAGCACGGGCGGCCAGGCCCGAGCCCTGGCATGACCAGAGCGACTTCGGGAGACTTACCGGTCCCCAGGGGTCTGCAGAGGTGTGACCCGCAGAGCCAGCAGCCCCAGAGGCCCCCGCAGGCCTCCCCACCAGCCGGTGGCCGGCCGAGGACACTCGGGACCCAGGCCGTCCCAGCGCCCCCTCCCCGTCCCTGCCGTCCAGCGGGGGGACCAAGATGGAGGGCCGCTCGGGAACTCCTCCGTGCCGGGGCCGAGCCCCCATGACCAGCTTCCCCTCCTGAGCCTTCCTCCCTCCCCGCCTCAGGCCCCAGAACTTATGACTGGTAATCCTCTTTGTTTCAAGAAAAGCAGGGTTCAGGCGACAAACCTCACGAGGTCACGTGGAGGGACCGCCAACCCCCAGCCCCGCCAGGGCACCGCGTTCGCCCCGTCCACGCCCCGGGCCACGCCCGGCACCGTCCGGGTCACGCCCTTCAGCAGCCCTCACGTGCCAGGTGTCACCGGACAGCGGGGCCCCGGGCTGGGCAGGTGGGACCCTGGCCTTGCCCTGGGTGCCACGCCCGCGGCCCCGGGGACAGGGACCCCCACATCGTGAGCGGGCGCCCTGCAGTTTCTGCTTCCAGAGAAGAATGACTTAATATCGTGACGTGAGGCCCAGACCTCAGTGCCCGTCGCCGTGTTGACGTCACCGGGGCCACCCGGGGAGGTGGGGGGGGGGGCGGCTGCCCGTGGGGAAGGGACGCGTCTCATCTGCGGGGAGGGCCTCGCCCCGCCACCTCGGGCGTAACCAGGGCGCCGCGCTGGGGCCCAGCACAGCGAGCAGGACGACCCCGCCGTGCCACAGACGCCAGCCCAGAACCGGCCACCGTCACCGGCCGGCGGGCGGCTCAGGCCGAGGAACCCCAGATCACCAGGCGAGCTCTTCTGTGCTGGGAGCCCAAGGCCCCCCGGCAACGGCGTGGGCAGG
Source organism: Macroglossus sobrinus (assembly GCA_004027375.1). Taxonomy (NCBI): domain Eukaryota; kingdom Metazoa; phylum Chordata; class Mammalia; order Chiroptera; family Pteropodidae; genus Macroglossus; species Macroglossus sobrinus. The sequence goes on along the minus strand of PVKZ01007162.1, from coordinate 9,465 downwards.
AGAAAGGGGTTCCCACCAGACAGAAGGGGGGCCCCGGCGGAGCCCGCAGCGCGGGGACCAAGAGCAAGGCACGCGGCCGCTGAGTGACGCCCGGGAGTCCTCTGCTGTGGCCCGCTCCCACGGCCCAAGAGACGCTTCCCGCAAGGAAAAGCGAACACCCAGAGCCATGCAGGGCACCCCACGCCCCACGCCCCCGAGCAGGCGGGGGGCCGGACCTCTCCTCTGCGTGCCCCCTGGCCGAGGACACCCGCCCTGCCTGGTCGCCATGTCCCCGCAACGCGACGGCTGTGCTGCGCTCGACGCCGGCTCGTGTTTGGGGTTTTCCGTCTCTTTTTTAAGGTGCTACGCTACAGCCCAGTCGGAAGGAGGTGAGGCAGTGAAATCGTTTTAACATCAAGTGTTTTCCGAAGCCGTCAACGCGCACGAGGGGACTGATGGTGACGTTCTCCCGGGAACCTGCATTCAAATCAATCCCAGCCCTCCCGGGAAAGGGCCGCCTGCGATAAAGCGTGCACGCACACACACGCGCGCGCACACACACACGCGCGCACGCGCACACGCGCAAACACACACGCGCGTGCACACATACACACACACATGCATGCACACGCACGCACACACACGCAAACACACACACATACACACATACACACACGCATGCATGCACACGCACGCGCACGCACACACACGCAAACACACACACATACACACATACACACACGCATGCATGCACACGCACGCACGCACATGCACACACACACACGCGCGCGCACGCGCACGCACGCACACACATACACGCACACATATAAACACACGCGCGCGCAAGCACACACGCACACACATACACACACTCACACGCGCGCGCGCATGCACACACATACACGCACACGCACACACACATACACACATACACACACGTATGCATGCACACACACGCACATGCACACACACACATACACGCGCACGCGCACACGCAAACACACACACATACACACATACACACACGTATGCATGCACACGCACGCACATGCACACACACACATACACACACGCACACATATAAACACACGCGCGCACAAGCACACACGCACACACATACACACACTCACACGCGCGCGCGCATGCACACACATACACGCACACGCACACACGCACATGCGCGCACACGCGTGCACACGCACACACATACACACGTGCGCGCACACACACGCACACACACGCACACACGCCCCGCGGCCGGCCCAGCCACACGGAGCCTGCGGAACCCCGGGCGGGTCCGTCATGCTCCTGTCGGCTCCAGCGACGTCTCAGTCCCGGGCGCTCTCTGCGTCAGGAATTCTCTGGGGGCTGATGTGTGACTGTGGCCGCACTTTCGTCTACAGGTGTGTGGCTCCTGTGCTGAAGCTTCTGGCTCGCGCATCCCTTATTCAAAGTGCTAACTCGTGAGACGCGCATTCGTAGCTCATCCGGCCCGCACAGAGGCGGGAGCTTGGGCAGCAGACGCGGCCGCGTGGAGAAAGTTTCCCTAAACTTACACACGCTCCCCGTCTCCGCGCTCGGGGCGGCGGGGGTCCCCGGCGCCCCTTCTTCCTCACGCACACTCACAACCACCTCGTCAATTTCCCAAGTCAAAATCGCGGGTTACAAACCACTCCGGACCGTGTGCCCTTTGGGGCGAACGCCAAGCGCAGATGCACAGCTGTGTGGGTCCTGGGGCGCCCCGCCCCCAGCCCTGACGTCTCCGTGCGTGTGCTCCGGCAAAGCGTGCGTGGTGACAGCCCGGACGCACGCGTTCGATTTCACGACCGTGGGTCTTTCCGATCTTAACTTGAAAAGAGTCGCTGGGCCCTGTCACCTGCCCGGGGCCCCTGCCGGGCGCCCCGCTGCCAGCCCCTGCCAGCCCCGCCATCTTGGGGATGTGGCCCCCTCCCCGGCCTCACTGGGGACGCCCTCGAAGCAGGGGGCAGGGGCAGGGCCCACGTCTGGGGCCCGCGCGGCGTTCCGGCCCCAGCCTCCGGGGACTATGAAAGTCACAGGCAGGACAAGGTGCACACAGCCCAGGGGGGAGATGTGGGAACTTAGCAACGGCCGGTGACGAAACAACTGTCACCTGCCCCTCCTGCGCCAGCCGGGTCTGGGGCACCACCCCAACACAGACCCCAGTGGGGAGGGACACAGCTGGGCCCTGGGGTTACGGTGGGCGGCAGGCAGAGCTCGTGGGGTAGTGCGGGCACCACAGAGGACCCTGCAGCCTGGGCCACCAGGCCTGGAGGAGGGGGACACGGTGACCTCCGGGCAGAGAGGTCAGGGTGGGCGCAGAGAGCAGAGGTACACGGGGGAGCACACGAGGGCCAGCCCACAGGCATCCGTCACAAGCTGGTGGCCCGTGGGCCACGGCCTCACTGTCATCTCTGTGCTGAAGCCGTAAACTGCAACAGAGGACACTGTCTTCGCAGTGTCCCACGGCCCGGGTTCCAGAGCTGAGCCCTCCCCCGCATGCGTCCCTGCAAGGCCGTGTGGCCCCGGACACGCCTCGCCTCCCCTGCGTCCCGCGGCCTGCAGCCTGCCGGTTTCCGTGCCCATCCTGTGCGTCCTGCCCCGGACGCCCCAGCGTGCCCGCCTGCACTGAGTTAAATGTGGACGTCCCCGCCTGGCCACGGCCTTGGGCCCCCCTCCGGCTGGACGGACAGCGCCCTCAGTCTCCCGAGGACGTGGGTACATAGCACAGCTGCTCGGGGCCCCGCGGGAGGAACCGGGCCCTCCCCCTCCCATCGCCACCCAGGGGTGCGGGGCTCATGTCTGAACGAGTCCACGTTTCCCCCGCAGCTCCTCGCCAGGGACGGAGCAAGCGCCGTGTGCAAACGGTCGCGGACACCGCCCGTGTGACGCCCTCGCGGGCACGCGCTCCACGTCCTCATCAGGCATCGTCCCCAGCCAAGCGCCCGCAGCCCAGCCTCGCGAGGCCCCCGTGTCCCCGGCCGCAGCGCTGAGCCCGGCTTTCTCCCGCACACAGGCCCTGTCCGCGCCCTGCCCGGTGATTCCCGCGTCCCCTGGGCCTTCCCCTGCCCCCTCAGCATCATATATTATATTTAAGTCTCTCCGGCAATACAAATTTCAATTTGGCCAAGGCCTTTAATATTAATGGTTGTCAATCCAAATGCAGAGCACATGATAAAAAATTTAATCGAAACGAATAGCTCACACATTTCTCTGCCTCCTAAATATAGTCGCCAATTAGACAAAAGAGGTGGTTGTACAGCTTCGTGGAGCAGAGGCCGCTGCGCGAAGACCACCGCCGGGCGGGGAGGCCACACGCCGGGTGCTCCCGGCAGGACCGGTGACGAGAAAGCGCATGTCACCTCCAGCTTCCCGCTCACGGCACAAACGGCCACGCAGAGTCCACAGCGAGAGACCCGGGAGAGTGTGGGGCTCAGTCACAGTCACAGGGCTGTGGGGGTGACGAAGCCACCGCTCCTGCCGCCCCGTGCAGCTACGGGGCCCGGCCTCGAACCTCCGGGGATGGGGGGCGGGGGGGACAGCAGCGTCGCCCATCGCCACCACCCCGTCTCACAGACTGGACAATGGGGGCTCCCAGGGCAGAGCTGCCATCAGCGGGACCAGCTCTGATGCCAGCACAGGGCCTGGCCTCAGCCGCCCGCCTGCTCGGACCAGAGGCCCACAGTCAGAGGCGGCCTTCCTGTGTGACGCGGGAGCGAGGCACCCTCACCCCTCATCCCCCGCCAGGCTGGGGACCCGCTCTCCACCCAGGCAAGGCCAGACCAGCGTCCAGAGCCTGCTGACGTCACAGCCCGTGTGCCACCTCAGGCCGGCCTTCCAGGGTGACGACCAGGGGCCTGAGGGGCAGTCCCGGCACCCAGTTCCAGAGGGTCCCCAATGGTGCAGCTTTCAGGGAACCCCTGACTTGGAAGGGCCCCTGCCTCTGACGTGGGGTCCTACACCCTCATTTTCAGCAGCAGAAACAGCCCTAGAGAGGCTAAGGGGTCCGACCCAGGTCACGGAGCTGGCTGATGGCAGAGGCGGGCCAGGGCCCACACACGCTCAGACACGCACGCACGCACACACATGCATGCACACACATGCACATAGACACGCATACACGTACATGCATACACACGCATGCACAGACACGCACACAAGCACAGACACGCACACACACGTGCATGCACACACGTGCACACATGCACATGCACGCACACGCACACACATGCATGCACGCGCACGCACACAGACACGTATACACGTGCATGCATACATACGCACACACATGCACAGACACGCACACACGCACAGACACACGCGCACAGACACGCATACACGTGCATGCTCACGCATGCACACAGACACACATACACATACACGCATACACACGCACGCACGCACACAGGCACACATACACATACATGCATACACACATGCATGCACATGCACACACGTGCATGCATGTGCACGCACAGACATGCGCGCACACACATGCTGCACGCACACACGCACACACGTGCATGTACACACATGCATGCACACGCATGCGCACACTGCAGCGCCGAGCGGACGGGCTCGGCCGCGGGCCCGCCTGCGAGCTGCTCCGAGCCGCGACAGCAGGCCGTCTAAGCGGAATGGCTCCCCAGCCCCTCGAACGCTCTAATGAAGCACACACTGGCTGCCGTTTATAGCGGCGAGCGGCTGTCCCCCGGCTGGGAAGAATGACCTCCCGTTGGCAACGCCGCTCTCAGCTTCACGCCCGCGGCCCGCTGGCGGCCGTCCCCGCAACCCGCCGGGCCATTCTTCTCCATAACAAGGCGGGCGGCAGCCACCGGGCCCCGCGGCGCCGCAGCTGGCCGTGCGTGCCTGCCACAGCGGGCAGGGGACACTGGCTCACAGGGGCCCGAGCGCCGCTGGGAGGGCGGAGAGGCGCCGGAAAGAGAACGGGGAGGGTGTCCAGACCTGGGGAACTGGGAGGGGGCGTCACAGACGCCCGGGTGTCACACCTGTCACCACGGGCGGGCGGGCACCGGGTCCCACGAGCCCACGGCAGACGCCCTTGGCCTCTGCGCCCTGAGGGCTGAGAAGTGGGGGTCTGGCCCCACCCCGGCAACAGCTGGCTGTCAACGGCGCTTCGCGTGACAAATGCCACTTCCGGCGCCCAGGGCTGCGAGTTCCCGCCTCGGCTGAAAGGGGCTGGGATCCTGGTGGCCCGGCGACCTCCCGCCCTAAGCGGCACGTGGGGGCGGCCGTCCGGCTCGTCAGTCCGATATGGCGGATGAGAGCAGATGTTTCACGATTTCTCAAAACAGGCTTTTTTAACGTAAAAAGGCAGCAATTTCCTTTTTTGACATTTTCCACTCTTACGGTAATAAAAACGGCACGTGGGTCCCGGGGCGTGATGGATTAGTGAAGGAGCGCTGTGTTTATCCTCACCCTTAACCGAGGCGCACATCCCCACAAGTCGCTCATGAGAATGAATGCCTCGTCTTACATGGGGCGGTGACGGGTCTACTTTTACCGGCCCGCGAGGCCCGGCTCTGCGCCGGTCCATCCTGAGACCCAGCGACGAGCTTCTTCTGATAAATCACGTGACTGTACAACATCGTATGAAATGGAAGTCTCCTTCCTCCAGCTCGCCTGGCCCCGGCCCCTGGCCTCTGACCCCCGACCCCCGACCCCCGCCCCTGGCCCCCCCACTCTGTGTCCCCCTGGTTCCCCGTGGCGTCTTGTTTAAACCATCGAAGCACCGCTGCCCGGTGTGTGGGGCTACGTCTTTGTGTCTCGACGGCCGACGTGAGCGTGAAAGAATATTCGTGCAAGATTCGTGTAAGAGGCCCCGGATTCCTAAATCAACAGATGAGACATCCCTAAAAATAATGACGTCCAGATGTTGCTTATTTCAACGCGCCATTGCCGTTCCATGTCGCCCATCACGAAAGTGACAGCGTTTGTGAATGTCAAGGTGACCATAGTTCACAGAGGATTATCGTGTTTTGATCAGGGGAGCGCCCAGGGCAATTAAAATGGGCGCTTCCGGGAAGCAGGGTCGGTGACTGTCACAGAGGCCACCTCTGCACCCTCGGGCCCCGGCCGGCTCCCTCTTCGGAGGAACACAATTTGCCAAGGACACCGGCCGTGTTTGACGTGGCAGAACCTCGGAGCGGGCGGGCCTCGTACGGACCGTGCAGACCTGATCTCCCGTTTAATTGCTGAGAAAACTGAGGTCCAGGAACTCACAACGTTTGACCCAAAGTCGCTCAGCTGAGAAGCAAGAACGAAGCCGCCAGAATCCAGCCTTCTGACGCGCAGGCCGGGGCACCGTCGCTGGGACCGTCGCTGGGACCGCACGACGCCTGCGCCAGCCCCAAATGCGAACACGGAGACGCCTGGGCGCCCTGGATGGCAGCCTGCAGGCAGGCCCAGGAGGCCCCGCACCCCCGCTGTGGCACGTCCCGTCCCATCTCCCGGACTACAGAAGAGGCAGGATGACAGGGCTGGTGACCCGTTCTTTTGCAGCTGACAACGGCAAGGTCCCGGCCGGAAGCCCCCTCCCCCCAGGAGCCACCCAGAGACCTGAGTCTGAGGAACCAGAGGGTGGGGGGGGCAGAGCCCAGCCCACGCAGAAGCCCCCACCTAAGTGGCCAGGGGACAGGACGTTCCCACCGTGTGTCCTGGGCCCAGCCTTCCTGTGCTCTAGTGACAAGGTGAAGGACCAGCACAGCTGGTGACACAGGTGTGGCCCACGCAGGACACCTGGGCAGGCCTCCTCCAGCCACAGGCGTCCTGGGGGCCAGGCTAATGTGCCTTCGGTCCCTGACAGGTGACCAGAACGAGCCTGGGGTTCCAGAGAGAGGGGTACCGGGGGCCCAGGGGGAGGGCGCTGGGCCCAGGGCTGTGCATAGCCGGGCTCCCGTGCTCTGTGTGCCTGGACGCCAGGCGCCGATCCCCGCTGGGCCATTCAGCGGCTGGACAGAGGGCCACGGGGGAGACGGCCTGCCCGGGACACGCCACAGCTTCAGCTGAGCCACTGGCTCCCCTACGACCCCTGAGACGACATCCACGTCTGAGCCTCAGCCGCACCCCATGCCGCCTGCAGGAGCCGGGAGCAGACCCCTGCCCAAGGTGCTGGCACAAGGCCCGCTCCCTTCCCACCCGGGAGGCAGGCGCCCGAGGCCCCAGCGCCCACCCCTCCCAGCCTGTCTACTCGGCTGGTTCCCTGAGACCCGGGGGGCTCCAGACCCATCCCCCCCAGCCTCTAAGGAGCACCACGGGGTGCGGCCCCCGCTCAGCGTCACTGCAGACTTTCCCCGACGAGATTCAAAATCCAGACTCAGCTGTGTGCCTTGCAGGGCGCCAGCGGGCCCATCACGGCATCACCCGCGATTCCGGTGGGGGGGGGGCGCGCCAGCTCCGAGAGACTCAACCCAAGCCCGAGCTCGTGAAACACGGCTGTGACTCACTCGGCCCCCTCAGCGCCTGCTGCCGAGACACAGCAGTTCCCGGGGGAGTTCGCACGTCCCCAAACACACACGCAGAGAGCACCCCGCCTCTGCCCGAGGCGGTGCCTGGGGAAGGGGAGAGCAGGCCCCCACACTGGGAGAGGACGGTGGGGGGGGCGGCCAGGGCGGCGGGGCTGGGCAGCACCCTGACAGCATGGCCCAGGAGAATGACAGGGACAAGTGACCACGTTCTCCCCCGCTGGGCAGGGAGTTAAGTCGCGATGTCAGGGCAGGCGGTCCTCCACCGGCCTTGCTGTCCTGAGGAAGAGCCCAGTGGGCAGCCGGAGGTGTCCGCCTCCCGGGCGGGGCTGGTCACCCGCCCGGACACCCACGGACGTGGGCCTTGGGGTTTGCACAGACTGTCCCTGAGGTGCGATGGCTCTGCTGACAACTGTTTGACCTTACAATGGTGTCAAGGTGATACACGCAATACCGTGCACGAGCTAGTCAACGCTTCGCGGTGGTGACACTCTTCTGTCGGAGGGTTTGGCCCCGGTGGTGGCGGCTCACGCACGTGCTCGGAGCACGTTCACGGTGACGGGCCAGGCGGCCAGCTCGGCAGACTGCGTGTCTGAGACCCATTTTTCAGGCACGACATCCGAAACCCGCAGCTGGATTATGGAGACGTAGCCCCCACCACAAGCCGAGGGGGACTACGGACAGCTCCCAGCCAGCAGCCCCCTCGCTTTCATCCCTTCCCCCAGTTTCCCACCTGTCCCCTGGGATGTGACATCACCCCATCTTAGTGTACCTACAAAACTCTTCTCGTGGCTCCCGCGGAGGGCCAGGTGGGGGAGGTGCCAGGCGTGGCAGGCCGCACGGTCTCCGCCCAGCCCGCTGGCTCGCGGTGACGCCGTGAAGGCGGCCACAGTCGGGGCGTAAATAAAAGGGCTTGCCCGTGGGCCAAGACGTCGTTACCCCTGAACCCCGAAACGTGAATTCCATACTCAGTCGGCCTCCATTTCTGTGGGCTCCACATCTGCAGACAAGGGGTCAAAAATGGGGGGAAAGGCTACGTTGCCACTGACACACCCCACGCACGTGGGCCACCACGGCCGTGTTGGTGCTGAGGTGTCTCCACCACCCCCGGCGGGCACCCAGGCGGTGGCAGCCATCGCGAGCAGCCCAGAGGTGACAGAGGCACACGGAGGAGGGTGGAGCCCGTTACAGGCACTGCCCAGGGTCTCTCAGGCTGGGCCTGAGTGTCCACCCCCGGATGGCGCGGGGCGGCTGTAACTGTCATATGTCATGACACGTGACTTCTGATTTCTCCCAATCTTCTAGAAATGTGAATTTCTAAATCTGCGTGCGGGCCACACAAATCCAGGCGGAGCCACACGAGGCGCTGCCTCGCCCCGGCGGATGGCGCTGTCGCAGCAAACCGAAAACACGTGTGGTGAGGCCGGGCAGGAAACGGACCCCGGCGCTCCGGGGGCGCCAGGAAGCCGCGCCGCAGCTCCCCAAAACGCCAAAACCGGGACTGTGGGGTACAGAAACCCCGCCCCGGGTGTGTACCCCCGAAAGGACCGCAAGCAGCGGCGGGGAGAAATGCGTGTGCACCTGTGTTTACGGCAGCGATGCGCGCAACGGCCACGGGGCGGAAGCACCCCCAGTGTGCACGCACGGACGGCGGTGGCGACTTAAAATGCGCCGTGCGTCAGTAACGCGCACGCGCGGAGCGACCTTCAGCCTTTAGCAGGGAGATGGTGCCACACGCCCCAGCGAGGACGCGCCTTGAGGACGCCGCGCTGAGCGCAGAGAGCCATCGCGAGGGGACGGCGTGAGGTTCCCCTCCCACGAGGGACCGGGCGCGCTCAGAGTCACTGGGACGGAAAGTAGAATAAAGGAGAAGGGGAGCTGCCAGGGGGGTGGGGACAGGATGTCACTTTGGGCAGATGAGGACGTCCCGGAGATGGCGGGGTGACGACTGCAAGCACCGCGCATGCGCCGGACGCCGCCGCGC
>PVKZ01007161.1:0-25974 GCA_004027375.1 Macroglossus sobrinus | reverse complement strand
CGGGATCTTTCACCGGCCTGGCTGTCTGCCGCACCTGTCACGGGCGCCGCTCGCGCGCTCGTTGTGCTGTTGTCATCTCTCACGCTAATGAGGGGGCCGTGGTGCTGTGCTCCCACTCGGTGCGGCTGCGTCTAAACAGCCGCGCTGTCAATTACGCGTCTGCTCTCCGCGCCGATTTCACGGTGCGTTCGGGGCCGATTTCAAAGGCCGGATTGGCTGAAATGTTCCTCAGATGCCCACCACAGCAACAGCTTTCCCGATGCCCTCCCGCCACCTCACGATCCAGCCGCACCTGTGGCACCGCCGTTCAACCTCAAATATATGTGTTTAACATTCAATTGGTGCTTAATGATCTCGCCTTAACTGGGGCTATTAAATTTAAAGAGACGTGCGTGGCTGAGCTATTGCACATTAATTATAAATACCCGCTGGCTATTAAAGTCCCATTCCGCGGTTCACACCTTCCCGGGTTGGGCTGCACCTGTGCTTCCCTCGGGCCGAGGGCTCTCTGTGAGGAAGGGGCGGCGACGCCCTGCGCTCCTTGGGGTGCTCGGGGCGAACTGAAGCCGCAAACCCCAGTCCAGCCGGCCAGCCCGGTGACCTCGTGCGGAGCCCCGCGGAGGAAACCGGTGGTAACTCTCTACGACTTTAGAGCGAGCACTCGGTGCGTTCCAAAACACGATCACTAAGACTCCCAGGATCCCTGGCGGATGGATATGCGGGGACCACGGTTCCCTTCGGAGCAGGCGGGAGCGTGGCGGGCGGGCGTCAAGGGGACTCTCCTTCCCGCTCAGCCGGCCTCGGGGCTGGGGGCTGAGCGGAGGCCGCGACACGATCTGCCCCAGGAAGACGCGGGGGACCCCGGCGAGGAAGCAGGACAGAGCGGGGCGGGGCCTCGGTCCCTCCCGGCCATCCTGCGGTGACCCTCCCTCCCTCCCTGAGAGGCCGGCGCCCAGGGCAGGCACGGAGACTCAGGTGGCCCCTTCACAGAAAACGCCGGGACACGGCCGGTGCGAGCCCAGCGCGGAGGGTGAGCTGGGCAAGCGGCCGCACCCGCTTTCCTCGCCGTCCCCGGGACGGACGCTGTCTGTCTGTCTGGATCCCGTCGGCAGTCACATCGAGACGCAGACGGACCCCGTCCCTCCCCGCGGCTGCGGAGCTGTCCTTCCTGGCTGCAGGATAAGGCAGAGCAGCTGCGACCTCTGTGACCCGCGGGCAGCGTCACGGCACGGCTTTGTAACCGGGCAGGATGCTGGCGCACAACGACAGCAGAGCCTGAGCAGACGGGGCCTTCCGGATGACGCGCCCGGTCGCCCCTGCACAGAAACGACCCGGAGCAGGCTGGCGACGGGCGGGGAGCCGGCAGGGGCGCACTTCAAACCAAAGGAGGAGAAGAAATGGCAGGGAAGAGGTGACAGAGGAAGAGGAACGTTAAAACGAAACACTTCTCCGTCCACGCAGCCCGGGACGCTGCCCTCGGCGCTGGGCTTTTTCTTTTAAAAGCCTGATTGCTCGTGTTTTCGCCTAAAACGTCCCTGTCCTCAGAAGGCAGCTTGGGCGTGACCGAGCCGGGCCGTCTTACGCTCTGGGGGGTTAAAATCCACCGTCCGCTGTGTTAGAGTCGGCGGGACCCCCGGGCAGCGCTCGGCCACCCCGTTCCCTGTTGTCACTTTGGGATGTGGCGGGCCCTCCACCCCTGGTTGTGGAGGGAGAGAACGAGCGAGAAGACGAGTGAGCCCTCGTGCTCGGCGAGCCTGCGACCGCGGGTGTGTCGGCCACATCGTGGGACTCCAGCCCTGGGACACCCCCGGTCACCAGGAGGGGCTTCCCGCAGGGACGTGCGGGCGTCGCAGGAGACAGTGCAGGCGCTGCGCTCCGTCGGCCGCATGTCGTGCACAGATGTCTTCCTTTGACCTGGGTAAACCGAGGCCGCGGAGGAGAGCGGCCCGGCGGGCTCGGAGCTCCCGCTCACACCCCGTGCCTTCCCTGTGAACCCAGCGTGACGGGAAGCAGACACACAGAAGGACAGGTGGAGGGACAGAGGGCGAGGCCCAGGGACCAGTGTGTGCGTCCTCGCTGCCCTCGTCCAGCCACGGGGCGTGGGCGCGGTCGGCCTGCCCAGCCGGCCGGGCCCCTCCCCCCCCGGGCCCCTCAAGAGCCGGGCTGGAGTGGAGTGACCCCCGCCATGAGCCGGCCCCCCAAAGTGGGGTCTGGGCGGGGACGAGCCCCCGGGCTGTCGCGCTCCCCTCACTCATCACAAGGACGCGGGATCAATTTCTCCCCATCTCGGCTGCGGCTGGAAACCCATCCTTCTTCAGCCGGCAGGAGGATTAATCTATCGAGTGCTTTCCAGGATTCTGCTGACATATAAACATTTTAGGAATACATCACACTTTTCCCTTCCTCCCCAGCACTATTTTTAAAATGAATCCAGCGCACTGCCAGCAGGAGAAGATGGACGGCCACGTCCCCCCACGCGAGCACAGGCCACTGTCCCCAGAGCCTGGGGCGCAGACTTAAATCACGCCCGCCGTGCGTCCTCCCGCCCAGCCGCCTCACACAGACGTCACACGCGGCCGCGAGCAGCCTGTGTCCGTGACACCAGGCACTGGATGGCCCGGCCCTCCATGGTGACCGGCGTGCCACCCACCGGTGGCTGCGCTGCGCTTATGCCCGGGCGTCTGGGGAAGCACGAGCGGCCGTGCTTCTAGGTGGCATGAGGTTTGAAGTCGTAGTTTCCACAATGTCCGTACAAGAATTCTGGGCTCTAGGAGCTCACGTTGCAGAGTTTGGAAACATCCCCAGGTGCCACGTGGCCGTGTGGTGTGGGGACGGCCACCTGCACTACCCCGCGCTCTGTGCCCACACGCCCGTCCAGGAAGGGACGCTGCGGGCTGGGCCTCAGGGTGACACACAGGATGGCCGCCCTGGGATGAGGCGGGAGAGAGGGGAGGCGGGGCACGGAGGGGGAGGCGGGGTCCGCCACGTGGGCAGCCAGCCGGCAGCCCGTGTTACTGTGCCTGCCAGTCGGACATCTGAGGTCGTAAGCAGAAGCGCGAGGCCTCATAAGCCCTGGTCACGCTGGGGACCCGCCCCCCCAGGAACGTCCTTGACGAGGACACGGAGTGAGACCCGGGATTGGCCAGACGGCCTGTAGCGAGGAGGGGGCTGGGGCGGAGGGACCTCCACTCATGGGCACCTCTCACAGAAAAAGTCAAACTTCGATGAATCATGTTGAAGGAAATAATTATTCTTTAACAACAATTATTCTTTGGTTAGAAAATACGACAAAAATCGCTTTCATGCAGACAAATAATCAAAGAGCTTGCAGCCGAAATATTTAAGGAAAGATTATTATATGGGTGCATAGAGAGTAACTCAATTAATCAATAAAATTTATGTTAATTTTCTGCCTTTTGTTATATTTGCAGTATTTTAATTTGTTATGATTTTTTTCTTGCTCTAAATAAATGTTCACTTTTATAGCTAAGATCATAATCATAATTTTGCATCACTTTTCTTTAGGAGGGTCCCTAAATGTTACGTCTCAGATTCCACAAAACCCAGACCCGCCCCTGGGGAAAGGAAGAGCTGCTCACTCGCGTCTCTCCGTGTGGCTCCCGTGTGCCTTTCATCGCGATCGCGTTGTCACAGCCCCACCCCGGGCAGCTCCCCGGCCAGGTGACAGCGCCGGCTGGTAACGTGCTCCCTGGACCCGAGCTGGGCTTTTGCTTTGTGCCAAACACAGAGTAATTCGTCGCAGGCCCAGTTCATCTTCCCCCTCGTAGACTTGCAGGGTCAGGCTGGGTCGCGCAAGTTGATAAATTGTGTTTGTTTATTGGCAAGGCTGCCCCAAATAACATGTAAATGGCATGCAAAATGACATACCCGTTCTCGTCAACGCCTCGGCCACTTATGGAAATGGCACTCCCAGCCGGCTCTGCCCCCGCCGGTGGCCGCGTGTCGCTCCGTGAGCGTCGATCGATCGTTCGACTTCTGCTGACGCGGCCGGACCGCTTGTCAGCGGTGGCCGCGGGGAGCGGGGCCTCCGCTTGCCCGCCCTCCGCCCGCCCGCCCTCCACTCATCGCGTTTGTGCGCGGACGCCGCCCGTGGGGCTCCGGCCCGTCGCCCACGACACGCGTGCTGTAGGCGGCTCGCTCTGTAGCACAGCAGCCACCGCCCGAGCGGCTTCGTTGAAGTGAAATGACACTCGTGTCCGGGCCCCCAAAGCCTCACGGCCTGGGACGGGACACAGCGGGTCCGTCCCTGTCTCCCCCGGGCACCTGCGGTGAAACTGTGCTCTCTGGCATGCGGCGTGTGGCACGTCGTCCCCCCGCGCATGCCTCAGGTAAGGTGGCTTCCCCCCGCCATGATGGGCCCACGTCAGCCTCCCCACGACACACTGTCCAGGTGCGACAATCACTGCTGTCCCTGGGAACGCAGTGACGATGCCACTTCCAGGGCCCCTCGCCGGATCGGGGAGTGACAAGCCCGCGATCCGTCGTCCGCAGTAAACCGCCTCCGTGCGGGGACAAATTCAGTGGTACGTGGTGTAGAGGAGCGTCGTTGGCTGGCGAGCAGGAAGCGTGTGTTGAAGCCGGCCGGGCATCTCTGGGGCCCTCGCGTCCCTCGCCCCGATCGTGGGGACCGTGCGTATCGGTCGCTGCTTTCCATGGCCTCCAGTGTCGTGCAGCAGAAACGGGAGGCTGGTCGCCGGCGTTTCCGAGCCTGGACGCAGGGCGGTGGCCCCATCAGCCCCGACGTCTGAGACGGGCCTTCTCTGAGCCGGCGCCCCTCGGCCCGCGGGTGCAGCCCCGGTAACGCGCCATGAAACCACGGTCATGGCCCCCACGGGTGTTTCGAGAGGGGGCCGGACACGGCAGCCCGGGTTGGGGTGCCCATGCGTGAGGTGCGTGCTGCTCACTCACCCACCGCAGCGACGCGTCTCTGCCAGCACGCAGCCCCTGGAATCGTGTTACTGCTGGACCTTCAGGAAAATTGATCTTTTTTTAAGAGTTGGAGGACACAGCTGTGTGCCCCAAAGGGGCGTCGCCACGCAGGCCATGGCACCCGCACCGCAGCGGGCTCCCACTCCCGGGGACCCTACCGCCTCTGCAGATCCATCGAGCGACGGGCTCGGTCCGTTTCCCTGGGCACAGAACTGCCCCAGCTGGTCCGAGAAGGGGCCAGTCGGGGTGACACACAGTCACTGACGCAGGCCCACACCGTGGGTCAGCATTTCAGTCTGGAGCCACCTCTCCGCCCCCAGGGACCTCGTCGGCATCATCCTTTACCTTCTGAACCACCAGCGCTGGACGCTGTCGTGACCACCCTGTGGGCGGGCCACCACAGTCAGCGGCCCGGTGCGCCTGACCCGCCCGGCGGGCGCCTGCGGAGGCCAGAAGGAGCAATCTGCATGCCGTCACGTCAGGAGGTGCCACGTCCTTCCCCGGGGCTGCCACCGCGTCCAGGATTTTGGAACTTGTCGTCAGGATGTCACAGAAATGGTACCATCTTGTAGCCGGGCATTCTGCTGCCTTCGAAAGCCTCGTGTTGGATCAGAGCAATGCTACTGGACCTTGGCAACCTGCTTACTTGCCTCACTGAACGCGTAAAGAATTTGACTGTTTGCAAAAATCGAATGTGACCCTCGACAGACTGACTGTGGGATTCCCCGTGCCGTGGGCCAAGATGTGCCATGGCCAATGTCCCCAGATGTCCTGCAGCCAGTGTCCCCGAGAAGGGCTCACGCCCGGAGCAAAGGCAGCGTCTCTGAGTGAGCGCCGAGCAGACAGCTCCCGAAGGGTGCCCCTAACACACGCAGTCGCTCTGTCTCTTACAAACAGACACGTCACTTGAAACCGGACGTCTATGTCTGTGGTAGCAGTGGGGACACTCGTTTTCCTTCAGTGAAACTCGAAGGAGGTGGGGACAGCGAAGGCCGCCCGCCTTCTCTTTCCTCCTCATGCTGTCGTGAAGCTAAAGCTGCCGCCCTCCGGTTCCTGGCCTCCGCCAGGCGAGGAGACCAGCACGGTCAGCGGGACTTGCCCGCCCTGCGGCCATCGCACCTGTCCTGGGCGCTCAGGGCCGGGCGAGGCAGCGGGAGGGTGCCCACCGCCCCGCTCACCGTCCGTGCCTGTGGCTTCCCCCGTCCCCGGGCAGGAACCGGTCCTGCGGCCCTGGCGCTCCGTCACCAGGGAGCTGGGCACGGAACATCTCACTCGGCCTTCCCGGGGTCCACCCAGGCCGCTCAGGAAGCGAAACGCGCCCCGCGAGCCTCGGCTCCGTTTTTCTGTTTTGTTTTGTTTTGTTTTGCTTCTACCTTGTTCCTTTTTAAGGTACAGTCGTGGGAGAAGCTCGATCAGCTTCTCTTATCTCGCCAAGACATCTCAGTCCCATCCGAAGTAACTGAATAATCAATTAATTCTCCTGCAGCATTCCATTTGCGTAACGAGGATGCAAAGCGCTGGACTTCATCCGAGCCGGTCTGGGCCGCCCGGACGGACGATGTGCTGTGCATCGATTGAGGGGGAGCCTAATGGATCTTCTGTTGTTGAGGCTGCAAAACTACAATGAAAGTGAAATGACAGAAGCCAGCATCTGGGCCTCTCTCTCTAATACAGGCTGCGAAAGTCTGGGCTTGACGGAGGCCTTGCTCTCGTTTGAGCAAAAGGGGCCCAGAACGTGCAGCTGTTGGGGTTCTCACGGCAGGTTAGTTAAAAGCAGAGCGTGGCCTGACAGCGGGCGTCTGACTCGGGATTGGCGTCACCAGACAGGTCAGCCGGACGACGCGGAGCTGCCCGGCCTCGCGTCTGCTGACGTTTGAGCCGTGGACGGGGACGGGGACGGGCGCGGGGCCGTCAGATGGGAGACTCAGCGCGGGGCGTGGGGCGCGGGGCATGGGGTGCAGGGCACAGGGCATGGGGCGCTGGGCGCGGGGTGGGGCTGGACTCTACTGCCCAGGGCTACATCCCGGTGGTGCGATGTCCCCTCGTCACCAGACGGTAACGATGAAACCGACCCGTCTTCTCATCATCCAGGTAGTTACTGCATAAATCAATAATAATATTAGCAATAAAAACGATATGCGGTGATTTAAAACAATGGGAATGAATAGAACTGATAATATTGTTTTGAGAATTTCTGTAAATATCTTCTTATTCCGTAAAATTATTTCCACTGGTGAGAACGATCGGCGGCGGCATTGTAAACGTTCACGGGGTAAAAACGCAGCTCGCAGCTTCCGGGACTATATTCCTGGGGACAGCACGGGACGGTGAAGACGCGTTGTAGTAACGTCTAGAGTCCAGATCTTCCGTGGGGAAACGGGCCGACGGACACGCAGAGCCACCGCGTCCGAGCCCCGAGGGGCCCGGCGTGTGCGGACCCCCGCCCCTGGGAGTGTCTGGGAGACGGTCGAACAGACAGACGTGTGGCTGTTGCCACACGAACTCGCGCAGCGTGCCCACGTGTCTGCTCCGGCCTCTCCTTGAGCCCGTACCTTTCTGGGCTTGCTTGTCCCCATCGTCTGCCAGTTACACGCGTCCATCGGCCACGTGACGGCACTGGCCGCTGGGGCGAGCAGGACCTGGGCCCGCCCTGGTGTTTGATCCAGGCGGGTGGCCCTCGTGGGAACGACGTTCCGACCGCGCTCTGTCCAGAGGCGAGTGTCCTCCCCCCACCTCCCTTACCCCCAGAGCCGCCGGCCAGGGGCGCGGTTTACAAAACGAGTCGAGTCCTGTGTCCAGAGGGCGGGAGTTCACCGCAGTAAAACCATCCCGGAGGAAATCACTCAAGCTCCGCTTCTAAAAGGAAACGTATTAACGGGATAAACTTTCTCTCCATCTCACGCTCTTGCTTCCGAACCTGTCTGCGTCCCAGTCACCCTGATTGGCTCTGTCACTGGGTGACGGTACAAAGGGAAGATTGCAGATCTAATTAGCATAATATGGATAAGCAAATGAGGCCTAATCAATTACGGTTCACACTTGCTTTCATCACGCGTGCCAACCGTCGGCAAATTCACTGACAGTTCAAATGCGACATTTTTAGAAGCCACCAGTAAATCAATAGCGAGTGACAGTAATGGAGACGCACACCTCGTTCTGCCTCCATGCTGTGGGGGAGGTGCACCCCACCGCCCCGCGGGCGACGCCCGAGTTTGGCCGCCTGTGCCTCCCCCCGCGTGGCGCCTCGCGTGGAGGTGTGGCCAGCATGGCGACCGCGGGTGACCGCAGGCCGGTCCTTCAGTCGTGTTCACTGGGAACCAGCCTGGCAGGGGCTGGGACAGGCCGGTCCTCCCGGCTCTAGCCCCAGGCAGGCGGACGCCCGGGCTGACGCGCGCTTTGCGTGTCAGCGAGCGCGGGCGGGCCCCGCCTCCCCGGTGTCCTCACGAGACTGGGCCACGCGGGCCCACGTCATCTGGGGCCACTCGTCTGGCTGAGGAAGAGGGGAGGCCGTAGGACGGATCCCAGCGAGCCGGGTGTCGACGGCCAATCAGAGAGGAGCAGAAGCCCCAGGTGGCAGGTCCCTCCCAGGAGACGGCACCAGGAGGAGAGTGTGGGCTGGGCATGCGACTGTGCGACCAGCCGCGAGTGGCTCAGCCAGCCAGGGAGGGCGGAGGGCCCACGCATCCCAGTGTCTCCGTCGTCCTGGGAGAGACCTCGTCCCTGCCGTGACACCGTCCGTGACCCAATTCCAGCCAATCTAACAGGTGAGGCCATGCTCAGGGCTCGGGCCAGAGCCTTCTCTCTCTGTTTACGACCAGGAGGCGAGGTGACAGGCGGGTGCTCCCAGGGCACGGCCCGCCCTGCACCCTGCGAGGGGGCCCCCTGCACCGCGGGCACACGAGGGGGCCCCCTGCACCCCGAGCACGCGAGGGGGTCCCCTGTACCCCCGGGCACACGAGGGGGCCCCCTACACCCCGAGCACGCGAGGGAGCCCCCTGCACCCCGAGCACGCGAGGGGGCCCCCTGCACCCCCGGGCGTCCCTCCCGCGTACGTGACTTTAAGCCGGCAAGAGGCATCAAACTCCCCTTCACGGATTCTTTGACACACTTGAACATTATCGAACAAATGTCAGCTCTGTCTGTCTCCCGAGCTGTGTCACTCTGCACTGAAAACCTGCTGACTTCTTTCTCGGCATCGTCACTCTCCGAGCGTCTGTGCCAGCAGCACGATTGGACATGACTGCGAAAGTCAGGGTCTTCTGCTCTCGGGGACGTTTGCGTTAGTCCTTCCGCCTGCGTCTGCAGGGCCTGTCCCCACGCACCCCTGCGGGTCACGCCGAAGACGTGGGGCCCCGTGGGCTCAGTGCTGAGCAAGCAGACGCAGCTGCTGATGGCATCGCGGCCAACGACCATGATGCTCGTCAAGCCCTCTGGCCCTCCACCCGTATGCGCAGCGCCCGCATCCCCTGTCCCTCGGCCTGTGTCCACAGTACCCACGTGCCCCTGTTCGGCCATCTGTCCCTCTACCTGTATCCGCGGTGCCCGTATCCCCCACACCTGGCCCTCCGCCTGGGCGTGTCTCAAATGTCCCCAGCTCTCGGGCCCTGTTCCCCGAATGTCACAGCCTCTCCCGTGGCTCGCTGTTCCCTTGAGCACGTCTGTCACTGTGTCTGACCATTTGTGTGTCATCACACCCTCCACCCTTTCTGGTGTTTTCCTGTCCTTATCTCCCTCCAGCTGTTTCTTATCCTGTTTCCTTCCCGGTGTGAATCTGCTTCTCCCTCTGCCCATCTCCTCCCTTCTCTTCGTATCCGCATCTTCTCTCTGCACCTCCATCGCCCCCCGAGTGCGTCTCTCTCTTTTCTCCTGTGACGTGAGCACAGCGTGTGTGTGACAAGGGTCCGTGCGTTCACAAAGGCCGGCTCAACGTCCCTGTCTCTGTTCCTCGGTGTGTGAGTGTATTTTTCTCTCCCACTGAGATGTGCATGTATAGAATATTATTCCACCATAAAAGAGAAGGAAACTCGCCCTTTGCAACGACGTGGGTGCACTCGGAGGGCACCGTGCTACGCGAGATAAGTCGGACAGAGACAGGCAAACACCGTGTCTCACTTATCCGCTCATGGACTTGGGGAGCAGGCTGGTGGCTTCGGGGCTGCGGGGAGGAACGGGCACACGCTGGCCGAAGGTACAGGTGCCCAGCTGCGAGAGGCGGAGGGTCCAGGGGGCTGCGTCCAGCACGGGGACAGCGTCCGGCACGGGGACAGCGCCCGGCTCGGGGACAGCGTCTGGCACAGGGACAGCGTCCAGCATGGGGACAGCTGCTGCCAGCACCGTGCTGCGCACTTGCAAGTCGTTGAAAAAATGGATCTCAGCCATTCTCCCCACACACAGAGGGTCACCATGTGAGGGGAGGGAGTGTTTGCTAAGCGATCAGAAGTGATCGTTTCGCGGTGTGTATGTACGTCAAATCATCACACAGCACAGCAAAGATTAAACAGATGTCATGACAATTTTACACCAACCGATTGTCCTAATTATTAGAAATTATGTTTAAAAAATAGAAATGATCAAAAAATGTCAGTTTTTAAAATCTTACATCCAGCCAGCATACACTGATGTAAGGTAATGCAAGCCATACGCGCTAACTATTGAAATATCTGCGCATGAGCGTTTAAAAGGCCCCACTTTGGTCCCCGGGTTCTGCCCGGACGAGCTGGGCCCCTTCCCGGGTACTTCCCAGGCCCCAAAACCTCTCTACACCCCACCACCTGGGCTGAGCCCTGCGCACAGCAGACCCGCAGGCCCTGCCTCAGGTCAGCACCTGTGCTGACCAGTTCATGCCTGATGCCGGCCACTGGGAACCTCTCCACCTGACGCCCCACCTGCGAACACCCAGCTACCACCTGCCCCCCAAAACCTGCGAACACCCAGCTACCACCTGCTCGTCAAAGCCACACCAGGCCCACGTGGTTTCACAGATGAGTTCTACCAAACGTTTAAGAAATTGGCAAATTCGTACAATTTTCCACACATTCTTTCAAAGACTATAAAAACAGGGAACGTTGCCTAATTCACTCTGCAGGAATAATCTCGTTGAAAATCCAAAACGAGACAAAATTTCGAACATGTGAAAATTATAGGCCGTTCCATTCACAGATTCAGATAAAAGTTTCTTGAATATGATATCAGAAAACCAAATTCAGCACTGAAGAGAAGATGATCCATCATTAACAAACTACTCAAGGACGCAACATAGATTCAGTATTACAAAACGCTTTGATGAAATAAACAAAAACCACGGTCGTCTTAATAAAGAAGAAAACAAATTTAATAAAATTTAGCTGATATTCATGATTTTCAAAAATAGAATCTTAGAAAACTTGGAATAAGTGTGATTTCCTTCATCTGGTAAAAGGTTTGTGCCAAAAACTACAGCAACTCCATATTTCATGGTGAATATTAAAAGCCTTCTCCTTCAGATCGGGAGTAAGATTTAGAAGCCTACTGTCACCACTTCTAGTCGATGTCGTCGTGGAGTGTAGACAACTCAATTTGACTACAAAACATAGCAAGTACAGGATCAGGAAAAAAAAATTAAACTGTCATTATTCTCAGATATATGGTTTCTACATAGAAGACAAAAAAAAATCCCATAGAGGTTAATTATCAGAATTAATGAAATAATTTAGCAGCATTTCTAGTCATAGAATCAGTCTACAAAACTCAGTTGCATGGCCGTGAAGTGTGAAAGCATCAGAAAACGTGTGTGTGCGCATGTGCGCATGTGTGTGCATGTGTGTGCGTGCATGTGCGCGTGTGTGTGCATGTGTGTGCGTGCATGTGTGCGTGTGTGTGCGTGTGCGCACACGCTGACAAAAAGGGGAAGCTGTGCGCCTCCCGCCTCCCGCTGAGGAAGCCCCCGGGGGTGGGGGTCGCACCTGCGCCGCGGCTGGAGCGAGCCTGGATTCTCACTCCTCGGGTGGATCTGGGCAGTCGGTGGGTGGGACAGAACGAGACACTGGAGATGGAAGACGCAGCACCAGACAGATGATCCCCGGTCCCCAGCTGGACACCGGGCCCCTGCCACACCAGCGTCCTCCGGCGCCCTCCTCTTGGGACTGCTAGGGGATTCTGTGAGATAAAGAGACCAAAGTTGTTCTTTCATCGTAGCAAACGGCGGCGTCTAGCGTCCGGCTCACGTCTAGCGCGTGTGGACGTCGTGGAGGAGGAGCGAAGGCCCGAGCCCCCCGCGCACGCGGGCCCGCTGGGTCGGAGCCCCCAGGGCTGGGGCCCGCGGTGGGAAGCCTCCCGCAGCCTCTGCCGCAGCGGCAGAGCCCGCCTTTGGAGTCCTAGATGGTGTCTCGGGCACAGGAGGTCAGTGGGAGGGGACTCTGCGGCTCTGCCGGGCTGGACGTGCTCCCGGCGGGCGTGCGCCGAGCCGCCCTTCGCTGCTCAGGCTGCGGAGTCTTCCAGAAGCACCGCCCGCGAGTGTCGGCCCACGACTGTCCGCCCGCGACTGTCCACTGGCGACTGTCCGCACTGTCCCGCACCGTCGGAGCCCCGTCCGAGTGTCCTCCGGACATCTGGGGCTCAGAAGGAAGGTCGTGGTTGGGGAGGGGGCTGTTGTCACCTGGTCCCACGTGCCCGGCTTGCCTGTGACTGGGGACCTGGGGCGCGGAGCGCCAGCTCACGGTAACCTAACCACCGGCTACCGCGGACCTGCAGAAAGCACATAAAATAGGCAAATCGTTTTTTTTTTTTTTTCAAATCCAAGCCATTCCCCCGCCTAAAGGGTTCACAGCGTTTTTCCTTTTCCAAGAAAATATTTATCCCTCTAAAAGACTTCCTCCCGTTAACAATATTTTTACAGCCTTTGTGATACTTTTACGGCATGTCAGATGCCGCCTAAACGCCATATATTTCGGGAATGGACCATCCGTGAGGAACGCGGCGCATAGTCAGAAGGGTCTTTGATGAGCTTTATTAAAAGAAGCCATAAATCTCCGAGCAGGGTTTAGGCCGTGTGACAGTGATCTCACTTCTCATTTAGGCGAAGTGTAAACTTTAAGTAAAACCTTGATGCGGACGTGAACGTGCTCACACACCGAGCTGTCCGCCCCACGGGCCACCGCAACAGCGCCAGCCCTCCCAGTCGGAGCTCCATGCACACCACGCTGCCCATCACAGCGAGCAGTGTCCGGAACAGTGTCCCCAACAGCGTCCCCATGCGAGCGCGCGCCTGTCGGCTCGCCGGGGTCCGTTCCGAGTGCGTGCTGCGGGTGGTGCCAGCTGCGTGTGGAGCAGGGTTGCAAACGTCCTCGGCTCTGCACGCCAGCTCAGCTTGTGAGGCCCCCCTCCCGCCATGGACCCAGACGCTAAAGGGGGTGCCTTCACCAGCCCCATTTTCCAGGCGGAGACACCGAGGCACAGAGGGGGTCGGGCGGTCTCCAAGGCCACACAGGGAGGGAGGGAGGGGGGAGGAGCAGCGGGCCGGCCGGAGGTCTAGCTCCAGAGGGTCCCAGCTCAGGCGCCGTCCTAGCCCCTAGCAGACATGAAGGGCGTCCCAGCACTGCTACGACCCCGTCAGCGGGGTCCCCGGGCCTGTCCCACCCAAGGCTCAGGCTCCCAGGGCCAGAGGCCAGCACCCCCTCTTCCTACCCAGCACCCAGACCTCAGTTCGGGGCAGTCCCCGTCTGTCCCGCCTACGGGTCCTCACGTTGCACGTATCGGTGCTCCCACCTGAGCCCCTGCCCCACGGCCGTGCCCACGCGGCCCCGCCCCGGTCACCCCGCAGCACGGAGGCCCTGCCCCATCATCCCGCGTCCATGCCCACGCAGCCCCACCCCGGTCACCCCGCGTCCATGCTCACGCAGCCACGCCCCAGTCACCCCGCGTCCATGCCCACGCAGCCCCACCCCGGTCACCCCGCGTCCATGCCCACGCGGCCCCGCCCCGGTCACCCCGCGTCCATGCCCACGCGGCCCCACCCCGGTCACCCCGCGTCCATGCCCACGCAGCCCCGCCCCGGTCACCCCGCGGCACGGAGGCCCCACTTGCTCTCCTCACAGACTCCATGGCGCGTCTTAAGTCACATCTAAAAGGCCGCGTCGTGGCCGCGGGCTCGTGGGTGGGTCGGGCTGTGAGCCGGCCGAGGAAGCGGGCCACGGGCCGTCAATCCCTGCACCTGACCCGGCAGCCCCCTTCCCCCCACCTCGCCCGGGGAGTACGTGGGCCGGCCCCGTGGCCCCTGCGCTGGAATGTCACATCAGAGACCAGGGAGCAGGCGCTCGCCCAATGCTGTGCCCGGGCTGAGGCCCACAGAGGCCACGGGGCATGACCTGAACCCCCAAACTTTGACCTTTCCTGACCCACAGAAGTCAAGCTGTCGGCTCCAACCAGCTGCCAGAGGCCAGCCCCAGTGAGGGTGGCGCCTGCCACCGCGGCCTGCTGCCCACAGGGGCTCCTGTCAAAGCCAGGCCTCGGTGCCCCCCCAGCCACCCACAGGCTTTTGAGAAGCAGGGGCGAGCGGGGACCCCTCATAAGCACGGACCCCTCACGAGCGCTGAGCTGAGGGCCGGAGACAGGGTTTCCAGGGGCACAGCCCCGCCCCAGGAGGTGGCAGCTTGCTGTGGCTGCGAAGATGGAGAACTTTCTGGAGATGGGGGTTGTCACCCCTCTCCCCACCACCCCCTGCGACCTTTTCTGCTTTGAGAAGGAAGCTGTTTACCCCCAGTGTCGCGGCAGGAGTACGGACTCGAACTCGGACGTCGTCAGCTAACTCGTTGTGTCGCAGTGACATCTGCTGGGGAGCGCTGTCACCTCAGGGCCTCTGCATTGTGCTGAGCTGGGGTGTCCGTCCACGTGGCCTCCGGGGTCTGCAGGTGCTAGATGGGGAAGCCGAGACTCGCCCCAAGAGGAGCCGGGGCCGTGTGTGGCCCCGAGTGGGGTCACCGTGGGGCCCGCTCGGCAGCCACCAGGGCCGCACCTCCCCCACGACTATCTCCCCACTGTAAACCGCCTGTCACTGACGTGGCTCACGGCTCTGCGCGCACACGGACGTGTCCGCCTCCCCAGTGGAGCGAGCTCTGTCGTCCCCCAAGCGCATTCCCCAAGGGCTCCGGGGACAGGCTCCTCCCCGCGAGGTCACGGGTGCCCTCATTTGTCAGTGAAGCGTGGCTTCACGCGAGCCCCTACCATGCACGGAAGGTTCTGGAGAATCGGGAGACAACCCTCGCTCAGGCTCCCAGGGCCTGGGAAAGACCTGGTAAACCTCAAGTGGCAAATCCGTGATGTCCACCCCCTTGAAGGGATTCCGCGTCCCCAGCAGGCACCATCGCTCCCCGGAGCCTCAGGGGGCCACCTGGCCACTCTGCTCTGCTCTGCATCCCGTCTCCTGAACCGGGTGGGGATCCCCGTCTGCAGCACCAGCTGGGCCGGGCCACGCGGGCACTCGTGCCGTTCAGTTAGAGACCCCGTCGCTCCCCGAGAGCGGCATCTCGCCCCGGGCAGCATCTCTGGAGCCGCCCGGCCGGCAGCTGCCTCGGACGGAGTCCTCCAGCGCCGAGGACCTGGCCCCGTCCCTCACGCCACGACCCTGCTCTGGTCACCGAGGGGCCGGGCCAGGGCCAGCAGCCACCTTCGCAACCTTCCCCGTCCTAGAACAAGGCCCAGGGCCAAACGCCCTGAAAACAATGTATTCTAGTGAAGAAGCAGATTCAGAAAGGATGTTCGTAAGCTTTCAAGGTGCAGGCAAATCATGTCCCCTCTCTCCCACCCCGAAATAAAAACAAGCGCGTGATGCATTAGATTGAAATGGTTCAGGATTGAACCAGTGCCGAGAACCGACTTGGAAGCCTCAATAAGTTCCATGAAATGTAAAAATGAGGGCCCCACCCCGGAGACCGAGGGAGGCCACGTCCAGACCCGTCTCGCCTGCGCTCACCTATGCCCGCCACCCCTCGCACCCATGCGTCCTTAAGCTCAGCAGGAAAAGCTCGTTGTGCCCGGTCGTCCTGACTCTAAGGCGTCCCTCGACTGCAAATGGGGAACATGTCCACGCATGTCATCGGAACCCAGGGACCGAGCCGTGAGCCGCGGCCCGAGGCGTGACCGCGGCCGCGCCCCGCCTGCCCCATATCTTGGCATCACGGAAGGCTTCGAGGCTAAGCTTTGCACGAGGGAGAGTGTCCATTGATCCCAGGGACTGGCGGGGAGGCCTGGGCGAGCACGCGGGCTGCTCGGGACGAGGGCCAAGCTCGCTCTTCCCGCCTGTCACACCACCAGTGGCCACCACAAGGCGCGGTCGGGCCGCGTGCAAAGCTTCGTAGCGCCCCCAGCTCATGCTCCTCGGCAACTCGTGAACTGCGTCCCAGTGACACAGCCCAGGTGTTAGCAAAGCCAGCTGCGGGCCACGCATCCTTGGCACCGCCCACCCACGCCCCGCCGCCCAGAAATTCTCCCTCCCCCCTGCACTGCCAGGGCCCAGGGCACCGCGAGGGGCATGCCACGCATTGCTGGCAGACTTTCTGGGCGGTTGGATGGTGGCCCTCCATGGCCAGTGTCCCACCGTGGTCTTGGCCAAGGCGGGAGGAGGGGGCTCCTTGGCCAGGGGCTCGTGATGACCACTGACTCCAGCGCGCCTGCAGCCGAGAGGACACACAGAGACATCGGGGGCCTCTGCAGTCTGGAGGGGGGGGGGGACGTTGCCGCCCTCACGTGACGGCAGCACCTGGGCACGTGCAGCCAGGAGCACCCGCCTCGTGAAAGGCGAAAACGCCGTGCCTGCCGCGAACACAGCAAACCTGGACATGACAGGCACTTCCGTCCAAGCGGGTCCGTCACAAACGTCCGGTGACGAGTCCTAACGGAGCAGAGACGCAAGGTGACGCGCTCTCCCTCACGCGTC
Organism: Macroglossus sobrinus; assembly: GCA_004027375.1. Taxonomy (NCBI): domain Eukaryota; kingdom Metazoa; phylum Chordata; class Mammalia; order Chiroptera; family Pteropodidae; genus Macroglossus; species Macroglossus sobrinus. The sequence continues at coordinate 9,116 of PVKZ01007161.1, read as the reverse complement.
TGCAGGGAGGCTCCTGGGGCAGCCCCACTGGGTGCTTCTACCCAGAGTTGGGGGACGCGCCCCCTGCTCCCAGCGGCCCCCGCGCTCCCATCAGACAGAGCAGAGCAAACAGAGCGGTGCGGCCAGGCCGGGGGCCGGTCGCAGGAATGCCACGTGTGTCCCCAGGGGCTCTGTCCTCGCTCAGGGTCCCGGCCCACCGCGGACAGCGGCTTTCCGCGTCAGCGCGATGACTCGGTGGCCCCTGCTGCGTGTTCATCCCGTGGCCGTAAGCAGGTGTCGGCCAAGGCGAAAGTCAGCGAGAGACGCCGGGGTGCAGTGAGACCCTGTGCGCAGCGGGGAGGTGGCCGCGGCCTGGGCGGGAGCTTCCGGGATCTAGAACCTTTCCCACAAGGTCATGGCCAGAAGGTCCCTCTCTCTCCCTCCCTCCCTCCCTCCCTCTCTCTCTCTCTCTCTCTCTCACACACACACACACACACACACACACACACACGCACACACACACGCACTCGGCTCTCATCCTCTCTTCCTGTGAGGTCATTCTTTGGCAACCCTCGGTGTGAGCGTTCGGTCCATAGGTCTGGATCCGGGGTCAGGAGGACGGAGCCAGCGGAGTGATCTTACCAACGGGAGCCGCCCTGAAACCCGTTGGTGACAGCGGCAGCCACCGTGGCAGCAGCAAGCCAGAGTTGAATTCCATTTAGATAAAATGCCAAGAGGCAGTCAGCGAAAGTGACATTTATGGTGTTCCTACAAATGCATTCAGCGGGAAAGCTCAGTAGCAGAAGCGCGAGGGAGAAACAAGCTGTAGTGAAAACTGCCATCTGGATCTGGTGCCCCGTTTTTAATATTCTGTATTCTCATAAAAAGTGTTGTTTCTGTCACTATTCAATCTCACAAACTCACACAGAACACTGTTAAAAGTCAGCAGTGTGTGAAATGGTATTTTAAAATAAATGAAGCCGGCCCGCAGAGCTGGGCAGGGAGATTGCGGTGCCGGGCGCTGACAGACAGCCACTGAAAAGTAACAACCGTTATCATCTTAAAGCAAAGCGGATTAAATGAAAACCCACAGCCAGCGGTGCATTACCAAGTCTGATATTGACACAGCTGCTGTGCTGGTGATTTTTCATTGTCTCATCAAGACAAAGCATCACGGGGATCAATCTTCCCCCTGTCAGGCCGGGCCTGGCGGAAAGTTTTTCGTTTACATTTTCATCATGTCCCCTTTATCTCCGGTGCCAGCGTCTTCCCCTCGCCGCGGGGTCGAGTGTCCCGGGGGCCGTGTCGCTGTGTTACCCTCTGGCCAGAGGTGCCCCCTCCCCGGGGCACGAAGGCGGTGGTCCCCTCCCCCGGCACCAATCAGCTCCCTCGGGGACCCCGCGCGGCCACGTCACTGTCTCGATGGCCATTGTTCTGTGTGCTGGCCGCGCTCAGAGGCCGGGCCGGGCCGCGTTTGCGCGTGAGACCGAGGGCGAGCGAGGCGGGCAGACAAGGACCGCCACCGTCAGATGACAGCGAGGCGGGCAGACAAGGACCGCCGCCGTCAGAGCGTCTGGGGCACCTTCCATCTCTTCCCCCGTCACCGCCGCGTGGGGAAGGGAGGAAGTGGGAGGAAGTGGGAAAGTACCGCCCCCCCCAGAGCCTCCGGCTGGGGGCCGGTCACGGGGGGGCCGGTCACAGTCACAGCCACACTTGGACCCCGCCGCCCTGTGTTCTGGACCGACCACCCTCTGTCGGATGGGCTTTCGCTTCAGAAGTCGGCTCGTCTGGGGGCCGCATTCCAGTCTGACCCACAGAAAGCGGGGTCTTTGAGGAAGAGCCGTCCTCTTGGGGGCAGAGTTCACGGTGTTCTCTGCGGCACCCCTCACCCCGGTCTCCTCACGATGGCCTCTGGTCCGATCGTGAACTCTGCCCAGCGCTCAGATCTCCGCCGAGTCCTCCATACCTTTGACCTCTGAACTAACCAAGCCATGGGATGCCCCCGACTCCCCCACAAACCACAGGGCGACTCTAACGCGGAGGGCGCAGGTGGCGCGCGCCCTGCAGACCGCGGCCCGCGCATGCGCACGGGGGCCGCGCACACGTCTCGGGGTGCAGGTGTCCCAGCCCCGCACGTCCTTTAAGTCGCTCCAGCAAACTGATGGCATCGGACTCGCCTGGCCTGCCACGTCCGGCCAGTTCCCGGGTGACGGAGAGCTAGGACGCCCCGGCTCTGGGCAGCCCCAGCCTCGGCGCGCGGACGCGGGCTTCTGGCAGCTCTTCGCGCCGTGACCCCGTGTCTCACCCCTTGTTCCTCGTCATTTGCGAAATCACTGGAATAAGTGCTGAGCAGCTCACGGCCAGCGGCCCGCTCCGCGGTGATCACGTGGGACGTTTCTGCAACGTGATCAGCCGCAGAGCGGAGTCCCTTCCCGTCAGAAGGACTCGCGGCCGTGTCCTCGGCCTGCAGGCCACCCCGCTCGAGCCGGTCCCCCCCTCCACGGCCTCCTCGGCCGCAGCAGCGACTCCTGCGGGGGCCGGGGCGGCGTGCGCGTCGCACCCCTGCACAGACCGGCCACACGCCGTCTGGACACTGGCCCGTGTTCCCACCTTCCCTTCCAAGCCCAGGACTGGCCGGGCCACCGGGACACTGGCCTCTAGCGGGCCGGGCCGGGATCACGCTGTTAAATGACAGGGGAAGCTGAAGCCCAAGGAGTGGACGCCACTGAAATCTAAGGGAGAAAACGACTCTCAGAATGTCAGACACGACGCGTGCCATGACCCAGAGAGGCAGCGGGCAAACGGAGCGTCCGTCGCCGGGATGGACATCAGCAGGGCGGACGCAAACAGGACCTTGGACAGCGGCCCGGGTAGGAACAGCGCCGGCGGCTGCAGCGCGCGGGTCCCTGTTCAGCGGGGTGGCGTCTGCGTCCCCAGCACTCCCTGCCGAGGCCTCGCGCCCCGGGCCGGAGCCACCACCCCGCTGGGCCGTGCTGGGCCGTGACACAGACGCTCCAAGCAAACGCTCCACGTGCTGGAGCGACGGCCGCTCAGCGCCCCCCTCGCGATCTTCCCCGCATCGCGGCCCGGCGCCCTGGACCCGCCACTCTCAGCCCCGAGCGCTGCTGCGCGACTAGCTGTTCGCTGTCTGCTGACAATGCCATGAAACACGCGCGTTTCGGACACGCAGACGCGCATTCGACGGCGGGCACCCACGCACCGCCACCTACGCACCGCCACGTGGTGGGATCGTCTGAGGGGACACGCAAGTGGAATGCAGCCGCAGGCTGTGCCGACTGCCTGATTTGCACGCGCGCGTACGCCCGTGTGTGCGCCGAGCCCTCGTGAAGCGTGGGCGTATTTGTGGGTGCAAACTTACACTCACGCACCGCCTGTGCCTGCCCCACTAGACACAGCGAGATGCGACCACGTGGCCTCATTTTTCCTCACTCTTTCTTCCAAAGGGAGGATGTCGGCTAAACAGACAAGTGTTACATTTTAATTGGGTTAGAAAACCAACATTCTCCCTTCTTCATCACGCACGTGCGCGTGCACACACACACACACTCACACACACACAGTCTTCTCCGGGAACTGTAGACTGTCAACAAACTATATTTGTTTAATGAAACTGTGTATCCCGAGGACCTGAGCTGTGATTTTAAAAATTGTAGCCTTAACGTGTGGCCGAGGCTCATTTTCCTGTATCTCATCTCTTCCCCGTCCTCTCCTTCTGAACATCGTTCTTCAGGACACCTGGTGTACGTGTGTGTATGTACACACACATGTGCATGCGGGCGTGCGTGCATGTGGGTGTGCATGCATGTGTGCGTGCATGTGTGTGCGTACATGTGGGTGTGCATGCATGTGTGCGTGCATGTGTGTGTGCATGTGGGCGTGCGTGCATGTGTGTGTGCATGTGGGCGCGCGTGCGTGCGTGTGCGTGCGTGTGAGGTGTATGGGTGCGGGTGTCCATATTTCAGGTGGAGGCAACAGGTTAAATATTCATCTCCACCTTCTCATCATAAAGCGGCACCAGGGGCCGGCCCGGCCAGCCCCGCAGGAGAAAGTCACCCGTCCTGGTGCCCCAGACGCCGGCGCGCAGGGCGGACGCAGTCTGAGAACGGGGCAGAAGCAGTGTCGCCCACGGGGACCGGGGCGGGAGCGCAGGGACCAGCGACGCCGGGCTCGGCCGCCCCGGCGGGGCCCCTGTCTGGACCGTGGGCGGCCAGCAGGCGGCAGGACCGAGCCGCCGCGCTGTGCCGGTGACCTGCGAACTGCGGTCACTCGGGTTGGCGGGGGTGCGGGCTCAGCCCCGGGGGCACTGGGAGAACACGGGGGTCCCCAGACCCGCAGGCGGGGTCACAGGAACCGGCGGCCGCGAGGGGAAGGGCAGGCGGGGCGCGGGGCGGGCTCGTCTCCGGGGCCACAGCGCCCTCTCGCGGCGGCAGCGCCCGGCGCAGGCGACAAGGACAAAAGGCTCCGCCCTGGGCGAGGGGCTTCCGGGCGCGCGGGGGGCAGCGAGCCCGGCGCTTCCGGCCTCCGAGGGGCGTCCGCCGCCGCCTCCGGCCGTCACAGGGCACTGACGGCCACCGCGCACGAGGCCGTGTCGGGGAGCGTGGTCTGCAGCCGTGCGCACGGCGTCCCCGCGGGAACGTCGCCGAGAGCACAGCCCAGCGCGGGGGAGGGGGCAGGGCGGGCCACGAAGGCCTTGTTTGGGGGTCAGACCCGGGGACCCAGGCCGCCCCCTCGCCGGGTCAAGCTCCCGCCAGCAGCCGTCGCTTGGGCCGTTGAGGCGTCTCCGTGGGCCACTCAGACCGCTCAGTCCTGCGCCCAGCCGGGGCCCCCGCTGCTTTCCAGCGCGCCCCCTGCCACCCTGCAAGGTCCCCTCTCCGGGCCAAGAGGCAGCGCTCGCGGGGAGGCCACGTGCGCGGCGCTCCGCGGACACGGGTCCAGAGCTGAAACCGCGGGCTTGGCGGCTGCGGGCGGACCGGAGCCTCCCCAGGTCCTCACCGCAGACGTGGCCGATGGCAGCCCGCACTGCGCAGCTAGGAGGAGTCAGTGACATCAGGACAGCAGGTGTAGGGCACACGCTCTGTGCCTCACCCTCGACTTTCTGTCCGAAAGCTGCCTGCCCCACACCCACCCCACCCCCCACTGTCCAAACCCCGCCCATCCCTCTAACCACCTTATCTTCCCTGCCAGGTGGCATCGGCAATGACCTCTGACCCCGTGCACTCCGCAGCAGGCGACACGGGTACGGATGGCCTCCCTGACACTGACGAACGCTGTGACCCTGACGGGGGGACGCACTCTGCGGGGTGGACACGCAGAGATGCCTCTGACGTACTGCGGCTTCAAGGGGAAAGCAGCGTCCCTTTTCTGAGCCATTTCTGCTGAAAACGATATTCTGGGTTTGAATTTTTTCCACTGAACATCTGTACTTGTGTTTTTTCTTTCAAGTGACGCCAACAGACATTCCTGGAGCACCTGCTGCGTGTCAGCCCTGGTCCAGGTGCTGGGCATTCTCAGCGGTGCTCCCTGCTCCCCGCGGGTCCACCGTCCCCGGGGGGGAAACCAGCAGAACGGGGGGTGGGGGGGGCCTGCTGAGGCCGTGAAATCGGGGATGTGAAGTCCAGGGCTGGAGCGCGGGATGCGGCTGCAGGGGCAGGGGGCAGGAGGTGGGGGGCGGGGGGCAGGGGACACGCTGTGCCCCACCCCCGGCAGGACACGGCTGGCGTTTCAGCGCTCACCTTTCTAGGGCGCGGCCGGTGGCTCTGTGCAGACGCGAGCTCACGGGGCACCCGCGGAGGGCAGGACGAGGAAGCAGCCTGGGGTCCCCCCTGCCCCGCCCCGCCCGCAGGCCCTCGTGGGGGGCCGCTGGGAGCTCGTTCTCCGAACCGCGGGGACCATGGACAGCGCTAGCGCGGCCGGCGGGCCTGGCGCCATGGGACTCCCGGCGTCACCGTCCCGTGAGGGCTTCGCTGTGTCTGCAACGAGCCCTCTGCGCCTGCAGCGTGTGTCGTGGCCCCCCACCCACCGTGGGGTGCAGGGTTCCCCGGGGAAGAACAGAGGCCACTGGGACCTCGTGGCCTTCGCTCACTATCCGCGGTCCTCGCTCCCACGTGCGGCAGCGTCCGCCTCGGATGCAGCACCACGGCCAGCGCCCCGCCCAGCGCCGCAGCATCGCGCCTCCCGGACCTCGGACTGCGTCTGGGGCCCGCAGAGCAGACCCCGCTGCACGCCCGGCTCCCCGGGGCCTGCCCCCTCGCCGCGCCGCCTTTGTGGGGAGACGGCCAGAGCGGCCGTGGGGTTGACTCGGAGCGTGTCCCGCTTCCGGAGGCCCGTCCGGCCTCCGCGGGGCCCACTGCGGGGCACGCCTGCCGGGGGCGGCCGCACGTTATCTGCTGGGAAAGCGTTTCCATTAGAAATTTAATTATACCATCCTAACACAGCGGAAGGGGCCGTTTCCTTGAATTTCCTACATTATGGAAACCTTCAAAGCGCTGTAAATCTGCTAATTGATTTCTGTACCTGCAGCGTCTGATTAGGTGTATTTTATTGTCTTCTCGGTTTTAATTAACCCTGGGCTTGTCACGATGCCTCCGACGACAAAGGGTGTAAGATGAAGTGTGATAAACTCCCGTTAGGGAGGCCGGCATTGTCAGTGATTGCTGTCACGCGCGCGCGTCATCAGGAATTAGCACCTAGAGAAAAGCAGCTGTACCTCTGGTAACAGCTTTTATTGGCGGCCACGAATCCGAGGGCTGCCCCTCCAGGCTGGTGACAAACACGTGGGAGTGGCCACAGGGTCCCGTAGAAGGTCAGTCACGCACTAGATGGCACATAAACACAACGAGTAGCAAAACAGAGAATTATGAAGTGTCAGTGACAAGGGCCGAAGTTATACCAGCATCCCTAGCTGCGTGTGACACGCTGTCACACGCAGGTGCCACCACCGCGGCCAGCCTAGCAGGGACGCCAGGGGCGTGTGCACAGTCGACGTCAGGATCAGGTCACCTGCCCATCGGCGACTTTCCCCAGGCGATCAGGGCTGTCCTTCATTCCAGAATTATCGACCACCACCTCCTACCAGAGAGGCCAGCACGGCCCTTTCCGTTAAAGTGGAAAGAGAAGCGTCTGTCGTCCACGAGCGATGGCTGTGGACACAGAAGCGGGGGGAGGGCGGCCGTTCGTCCAGAGGTCACAGTTAAGCTCTGTTCCCTTTGCGCTGTGACGCGTCATCCAGGACCAGCGGCGGCTTCTCGGTTTCCGTCTCTAGGGCTCTGACAACAGCACCCCTCCTCCCCGGAAAAGCGTCTCACGAGAACTTCATTCTACGCTGACCTCACGGCGGGGCCCGTTCGGGTCACCGCCATGGACCTGACCCTTCGTCCAGAGGCCGGCACGTGGCAGGTGCACAGGAAATGAGGGAATAATTTGATGAACACAAATCACATGCTGATTGAACGGATATATAGAAACATGTGTCTAACTTAAGGATGAGACGTATTTGTGCAGTGGGCCGCAAAGAAAGTAGACGCCAGAACTCTCAAGAACAACGCAGTGAAACGAGGAATGAGCAAAGGAAAGTGACAAAGTGAAAAAAACTGTCAATGCTTATTTCAAAGAGGAAATAAGAGACACAAGAGGAGGGTTCAGAAGTGCGGAAGGTGTTACAATTACAAGCACAGTTAAAATGAAAAGAGTTTTTAGATATAAAATATACAGCGGAACAATTAATTTGAAAAATCTAGAGGAGATAGATTTATTTCTAGGAAAAGCTAAATTACCCAAAACTTACTCCACCTGAGACAGGAAATTCAAAAAGACCAATAATAAGAGAAGATATTGTAAATGGTGCTGAAAATTATAAAAAGTACAAGCAAGCACAAAATAGAAATGATAAACCAATATCATTTATGAACTTGGACACAAAAATCCAAATAAAACAACAGCAATGAGTCATAAAATGCATTAAAAATTATTCATGATCAAGTTGAATTTTTCCAAGGAGATTGAGTCAGAGCAAAAGTAGCAATAAATGCTATCACTTGTATCATCTCTATTTAATGCTTTAAAAAAATCCTATCAAGTGGTTTTTCACCTATAATACGTTACTTTAAAAAAAAACATGAAACAATGGTTGTTTAAAAAATATTTAATAAAAAACTGCAATTCAAAATAAAAATTCTAAGTAAAATCAACAGAATAGAAAATTTAAAAACAATGAATCGTTTAAAAGAGAAACCAGTGACAAAGTGACATTACATGGTGGTCGTATTTCCTTCAAGCTGAAAGTGACAGAAATGCGTGCTGTCACCAGTTAGACAGGGTTCTGGAACAGCTAATATATATGTAGATTCAAGAGATTCAAGCAACTATTATAAAACAGCCGTTAGAACTACAGAGAGAATTTCGGAAGTGGCCGGATACAAAGTGACTATTGAACAGCTTTCTGTGATACTAACAAATCAGATAGAAACAGAATTGAAAGCCCTCCCCATTCTTATGTATCAGCAGGAAGAGTATCAAGTATCCAGAAATAAACATGTGAGGCGGGTGTAGGATTGATGACCAGAACGCAAATCTTGTAACAGTTTTGTAATCTTGACACTTATGCTTAGTTCTTTTGGCATTTGCTTTTACAAGCAGGGGCGGAGAATTGAGGAAATTTTTGTAATTAACCATAATATCTATGGAAAAAAGTCAAAGGTAATATAATGCATCAAAATGTTAACATATCTGGATGATAGAATTACTGGTGATTGTTAGTTTTCTACATGTTTCCATTTTTTTGTTTTCTATAAGAAAACTTGGAGGAGCAGATAAAAATCCTTAAAAATGTCTATGTGGTGTCCTTGCATCTGGCAACACAGACGTGACGCGGTGTGGGTCACAGAGGACGAGCACTCGGCACAGTCTGGGGTGGAGGACAGAGAAGCTTCTAGAAGGGAGCTGGAAGGAGGACTTGGCTAAGCGGAGGAAGGCAGGGCGTTTGGGACGGGAGAGGCCAGGGGTGGGTGCCGGGGACCAGTGTCTCCTGAGCAAAGCAAGCCGTGGAGAGTGACATGCAGCCCTTTCGCACTGAGCTGCAGAGTTTTGAAACGGGTCTCATTTAAAATTTTGCAAATGCT